>JARHVA010003838.1:1477500-1480000 GCA_037957365.1 Torreya grandis
TGTTTGTAGGTTTTTGTATAGTATCCATTACATTGTCCTGAGGCCTAGTTGGAGTTACCAAGGAGGGCATTTGGCCTCTTCTAATATATATATATATATATATATATATATATAAATAAACTACTCATCTATGTAATATTTATAAATTATACTATTATTAATACTATATTATGTTTTTATAATATAAGTTACATTATAACATTATAATATATTATATCATTACACTATACATAATAATTTAATAAATTATTATAAATTACATCTTTTATCTATAATTATAAATATATATTAAAATAATAACACACACACATATTAATATGAAGCAACCAAGAACAATTTGGAATTTCAAGTTTGGGATATAGATAAACATTTGAAGTGGACATGTGTACATATAATAAATATCAAGATCAAAGTTGTAAATGCAATGATTTTTTTGATTATTTTTCCTAACTGTATGCCTAGGCGATCAAACATGGTGTGATGTGGTTGATGAAAAATCATTTCCATATCATACTTAGGAATGATCTATGCCAACAATCATCAACATTAAAATTTGAAACCTTCATGTGAAATATGTCATCCATATTTTATGGTAGATTACATTATTATATATTTAGACTCGAGTTGATTATTAGACATTTAAAAGGCTGTATAGATTTAAGAAAATTATTGGATTTACATGATTTACATTCATCAAAAATGGGTATACATCTTTCAAGGTGGAATCTTATTTTATTGGATGTTTTCTATTATGAAAGGGTCAATGAGACCAAAATGAATTTG
The DNA here is from genome assembly GCA_037957365.1 of Torreya grandis. NCBI lineage: Eukaryota > Viridiplantae > Streptophyta > Pinopsida > Cupressales > Taxaceae > Torreya > Torreya grandis. The sequence goes on from JARHVA010003838.1 coordinate 1,478,284, forward strand.
ATTTTATTATGAGAAGTCTCAATATCCAATGAGTAACTCAAATCAATGTTTAATGCCAATAAAGTCTATATTATAGCTTAAGTGTGTCTATCCTGCCAATATATTGACATGTATATAAATTACATTTGGATAATGATGATGAGGGGAAATGACAAGGTATTTTAAATGATATCATATACTAGAGTGGCCATATAATACACATGCCTTGACTTCAAGGGAGTTGTTCGATTTACATACCCTACACCTATTATAAAAATTAAAGGGTTTTGTAAAGTGAAAGAGTATAAATTGATAGTTAAACCTCAATTGAAACACATGATAATGTCAAAATAAGTTCATGTAATTAAATTTTTAGGGCAAAAAAATTACGATCTAAATAACTATGCAATGCTTTAGTTTATGATAACTTGCATTCTTCATCAAGAGAGATAACCTCTTTTCCCAATCTCAAGATTTATATAAGTCATTTATTTAAACTTTTAGATCCTTCCCCTACCTCTTTAATCCATATAATCTCACCCTAGGAGCACTTAGGTGAAAGCTTCAAGAACAATCCGTTAGATAAGTTGCAGTGATGGGTCTAAAAATATAATTTTTTGGCAGTGAACAAGAAACTTAGTGATCTCTAACTAAAATTTATACCTTCTGAACCTCCACCTATGAATTTGTCACTTTGTTCACATATATATAGGAAAATTACACGTTATCACACTGCCATGATGTTCAAATCTACCTGAAAGTGCATTTTCACTACCATTCTAGAGAGTGAAAACACTAACAACAAATGTTGTCAAAGTTTAAGTTATGATTGCATAACTCTAGTTATGATGCTTCTTGAGTGAAAATAGGCACTACCAATATGTCTAAAAGTGGGGGGTGAATAACATCTAATAATAAGTTCTTGGCCTCCTATCAGGGCCGATTGACAAACTCACCACTCATTCTGACCTCAAGAACACCCTTACTAATACAAGAAAGACGTAATTTTGTATCTCAAGTTTAAACATATATAAAATTAAAACTATAATTCATTTACATGAATCATCAGATCCCTTCTCTACCTATTTAAGCCATCTAATCTCACCTAAGAGTACTTAGGTGTAATCTTTGAGATCAATCTATTAGACAAGTTGCAGTGATGGGTCTAAAAATGTAATGTTTTGTTAGTAAACAAGCAACTTCTTAAGATCCAACTAGCATCTATACCTCTAAGACCTCCACCTATGAATATATCACTTTGATCACATCGATATTGGAAAATTATATGTTATGACACTATCACAATGCTCAAATCCATTTGGAAGTGCATTTTCACTACCATTTTGGAGAGAAAAAATAATGACAACAAATATTGTCAAAGTTTAAGTTATGGTTGCAGAACTCTAGTTCTTATGCTTCTTGAGTGAAAAATGATACTTCCAACATGTTCAAGGGAGGGGGGCATAATTTAACATCTAGGACTAGGTTATTGACCTCCCATTAGGCCGATTGATAAGCCTACCACCCATTCTAGTGTCAAGAACACCCTTTCTAATAACCTGAAGCAAGGGCTATGATAAAAAAATCCATATTGGAAATTTTTGAAAACCAATAGAAGATTATCAAAAAATCAAAGCCCTCAACTAGAGTAATCACCTAACAAAACAAATCACAACCTAAGAACTAAAACTTCAAGGTGAAGTCCTGCCCAAAACAACCAAAAAAAATAAGAAGACAT
>JARHVA010003838.1:1485000-1495000 GCA_037957365.1 Torreya grandis
TGATGAAAGTTGTAAATGCAATAATTATTTGTGATTATTTTTCCTAACTATATGCTTAGGTGATCAAACATGGTGTGATGTGGTCAATGAAAAATCATTTCGATATCGTACTTAGGCATGTTCTACGTCAAAAGACATCAACAATAAATATCTAAACCTTCATGTGAAATATGTCATTCATATTTTATGGTAGATTACATTATTATATGTTTATACTCAATCCAATGCTTAGACATTTAAAAGGTTGTACAGATTTAAGGAGATTGTTTGATTTACATGACTTACATTCATCATAAATGGGTACACATCTTTCAAGGTGGAATCTTATTTTATTGGATGTTTTCTATTATGAAAGGGTCAATGAGACCAATATGAATTTTATTTTATTATGAGAAGGCTCAATATCCAATGAGTAACTCAAATCAATGTTTCAATGCCAATAAAGTCTATATTATAGCTTAAGTGTGTCTATCCTGCCAATATTTTGACACCTATATAAATTATAATTGGACAATAATGATGAGGGGCAATGATAGGGTATTTAAAATTATATCATATACTAGAGTGGCCATATAATACACATGCCTTGACTTCAAGGGATTTTTTGGATTTATATACCCTACACCTATTAAAAAAATTAATGTTATATATATATATATATATATATATATTGGTAAGATGGGTTTTGTAAAGTGAAAGAGTATAAATTGATAGTTAAACCTCAATTTAAATTCATGATAATGTAAAAATAAGTTCATGTAATTAAATTTTCAGGGAAAATGAATTAGGATCTAAATAACTATGCAATGCTTTAGTCCACAATAACTTGCATTCTTCATCAAGATAGATAACCTATTTGCCCAATCTAAAGATTTATATAAGTCAGTTACGTGAACTTTTAGATCCTTCCCCTACCTCTTTAATCCCTATAATCTCACCCTAGAACACTTATGTGAAATTTTATAGATGAATCCGTTAGATAAGATGTAGTGATGAGTCCAAAAATACAACTTTTTGGTAGTGAACAAGCAACTTTCTGATCTCTAACTAAAATTTATACCTTCGGGACCCCCACCTATGAATTTCTCACTTTGATAACATCTACATAGTAAAATTACATGTTATCACATTTTCATGATGTTCAAATCAACCCGAAAGTGTGTTTTCACTACCATTTTAGAGGGTGGAAACACTAACAACAAATGTTGTCAAAGTTTAAGTTATGGTTTCATAACTCTGGTTATGATGCTTCTTGAGTGAAAATAGAAACTACCAACATGTCTAAAGGTGTGGGGTGAATAACATCTAATACTAGGCTCTTAGCCTCCCATCACGCCCGATTGACAAACCCACCACTCATTCTGACCTCAAAAACTCCCTTACTAATACAAGAAACATGTAATTTTTTAGCCCAAGTTTAAACATGCATAAAATTAAAATTGTATGTGATTTACATGAATTATCATATCATTTCTCTACATATTTAATCCCTCTAACCTCACCTTATATTACTTAGGTGGAAGCTTTGATATCAATCCATTAGACAAGTTGCAGTGATGGGTCCAAAAATGTAACTTTTTGTTAGTCAACAAGCAACTTCTTAAGATCCAACTAGCATTTATACCTCTAAAACCTCCAGATATGAATAAATCACTTTGATAACATTGAGATAGGTAAATTACATGTTATCACACTATCACAATGCTCAAATCCATCAGGAATTGCATTTTCACTACCATTTTGGAGAGCAAAAACACTGACAACAAATGTTGTCAAAGTTTAAAATATGATTGCAGAACTCTAGTTCTTATGCTTCTTGAGTGAAAATTGACACTTCCAACATGTTTTAGGGAGGGTCAGTAAAGATAACATCTAGGACTAGGTTTTTGACCTCCCATTAGGCCGATTGACAAACCCACCACCCATTCCAGCCTCAATAACACCCTTCCTAATACAAAAATTACATTTTTAAAGCTTAAGTTCAAATAGCCATAAAATGAAATGAGTAATTCATTTCTTGAGCTTTGATCACATGGTGCTTACAAATTTAAAATTGAACATGAGAATCTTAAATATTTTTATCTTGGTTTGAGCATTACATGAGAATCGTAAATATTTTTTTTAACAACATGCCTTTAAATAATAGTGTAAAATTTCAAAATCTAACAATTACTTTAGCCATTATTTCATGTGTTAAACTTTAGTTAGGGTTTAACAATGAGCTCAAAATAATTGATGAGGTAATGGTTTCCTTAAAAAAATGATTTATATTTGAGAGTTTCACATATGACCAATGAATTTCATTTCAGTGAACATTATTTAATAATAGGCCGACCCATTTTAGAATATTTCAATTTTTCTCTACACTAAAGAAGAATTGGTCCAATGCATAATTGCTCTTCATTGTGCTCCATATATTATATTATAATTCATGTAGAGTTTTCTTATGTCCTACATTCCCTTGTTTATTATCCTAAAAATGTTCACCCCTATTAATTGATCATTTGGCCACATTTTGTGAACTTGCATTTGGTCTTATTTATCCCTAGAGTAGTAAACTCTGACTAGGCATAAATCTTAACATTTTATCTCTACCCTCATCAATTGAATTAGCTCAATCAATAATTGTAAACATAACCTATATAAAGAGTGAAGCAATTATGGTAAACAAAGGTGAAGCACCTTAAGCCTTTATTGATCCTCTAAAATAAAATAAAAATAACCAATATTACTTTCCTAGTACTCTACAATATAGACTCTAGGACCTCAATGCCTTTTCCACATTTCAACAATATTTTAGCAACAATTCACATTACACATGGAATGTAGATCCCTACCACAATAAAATAATCAATCATAACACTTTGGTCCACACTTTACAATATAAAATGACCAATCAAAGATGTTGATGCCTTTTAAGTTTTGGACACTTTACAATAGTTACAAGTCATGTTAATCTAATACCTACTTTGAATCTTAATATAAAGTATGATCTGGGCCCCCAAGACTAGATAAGTCACTCTTATTTAAATGCCACACAAGGCATGCAATATAAATTATGATTTTAGAAAAGGTTTGTAAGACTTAGAATTGAGGTAGAATTATTATTAAATGGAAATAAAAATTAATTCAACTACATTTAATAAGAAGGTAAAATGTAATTACATTTAATCAAATCATACCTTCTGCAAGGAATGAGTTTTGTCTATGTCTATCCCTATTTTTATCCTCACTATCATCAATGGTGGAGGAGGGAGGAGAGTGGTAATGGAAAAATAATACCCTAACATTATAAAATTTTATAAAAATTATTATCATGTATTATAAAAAAATAAAATTCAAACTCATAAATATAACATTTTCCACTTTATTATAATTGGCAAATTTCAAACATAAATAGACCTAGTCTTGTAATCCACTTTAAAAATAAATAATGTAATACTTTATTAAGTTCAATTTAAATAGAATAGCTAAGTAGTAACTATATCATTGAAAACTAAGCAATGAAGTTTAGTAGGTAGTAAAACTCAAGGAACTAATTTTAATTATATTTAGTGTCAAAACATATGACTTCCACTCAAAAGCTAATTATAGTTTTTAGTAAAGAAAAGGAAGGGTAAATATAACCATACGACCAAAGAAATATAATCATTAAAATTAGAAAAGGAAAAAAAATCAATGACTGAGAAACCAATAATATTATATTATCTTGTAATTTTTGTACACATAATAAAAAGGCGGTGCTAAGCACATATATTTTCAATTCACTTTAGTTATTCTCTATCCAATTCCAGAGGTTAATGGAAATACTATTTATTTATTCTAGATGCCGTAAACTAACAATGTCCCTAAGTATCTAAGTTACATTAGAATGGGTTTTATAAAGTGAAAGAGAGTAAATCGGTGGCCCTACCTCACTCATAAAATAAAATATTGTAAATCAATAGTCGCACCTCACTTGAATCCCATGACTATTGAATGCATCTCACATTTTGTGTACTAAACTTTAAGAAAAACATTATATTAGATTTAATAATCCCATATTTTTTACTAGTGTTCCTCTAGACTTTATGCTCTTATTTTATATTCACTTTAATGATTATTCAAAAACATATTTACTTCTAATAAGTATTCCTTACAATTGAAGTTGGATTTTTGTTAGCAAGAATAAATTATATGATTACGAAGATAGGTTCCAATTATGGATACCTTGTTTTTCAAAGGTTAGTCTATGGAATTTTAATGTGTTCTTAACCTTGAAGTAATTTCTCCAAGTGTCAACATATAAGCAACATGAATGAATGGAAAATATAATATAGACTTTGGGTCCTCAATGTGGTTTTCCAGTTCCAACACTCTATTTCAATGTTGATTCACATAACAAATAGAATGTGCATCCCTACCAAAAAAAATAATTTATCATAACACCCTGGTCCACACTTGACAATAAAAAATGATGAATCAAATATGTTGATGCCCTACAAGTTTTATACCCCTTTGTAATAAGTGTAAGTCATGTCAATCGAGCTTCTTTTATGCCCTGTCCTTCTCAAATTGCATTAGGCATGTAATGTATATTTTGACTTTAAATAGTGATAGGGATACTTAGAAGTGAGTCAAAATTAGTATTATCTATCAATAAAAATAACTTTAACTACCTATCATATCACTAAAATCAATTAATAAAAAGGTAAAGGGATGCATTCCTCAGGGCTGGATTTTGTCTATGTCTAGCTCTCTTTTAGACCTCACTATGTCTTGTCTATGTAATTTCCATTTACTAATTTTATATCATGACAATCACAAACTTCATCCTAAATTCTCTGAGATGAAATTCAAATTACTACTAATAGTCTTACTACACCCTAGCTATTTTCTCTATTTCATGTCTAAAATTAGAACACATTTCATACACACTTGTTATCTCATATAACAATTTTTCATCCATTTCCATTTATTATAGAACCTTAAAATGCCAAGTCTATGGTTAGATTTAAATGTGAAGGATGGGCTGGATCGCTTCCATCCACTGGTAGAAAAGAACTTGAAATTGCATTTTTCAACTAGATTTCCTAACACAATATTGCTTGTATAAAAACATGTAATAGAAGGATTTCATTTTTTTCAGCATGAGTGCAAGCTTCAACTGTGAGCTTACGAAAATTCATGATAATATATATCTTCTCTCAATCATCATATGTCAGCCAAGGGTGGTGTTGTAAAGTATACCACACTAAATTTTAAATTTTTAGTAAAAAAACATTCAAATCATTTGACACTATTTTTTGATTCAACAAAACATGAATGATAAAATAATAGTATTAAAATCACAATGAAAAATAAAGGTAACTAAATATATTTAGAATATTTTAAAATTGAAATATTTATCATTATTTTTGAAGTTTATGGACACAAACTAAACTACAACACTAAAATCCTTCAACAGATAAAATAAGCAAACAGAGAAAATACCCAAGGAGAATAACCACCTCAAACCAGAAGCAAGGGTTATGATAACAAAATCCATATTGGAAATTTTTGAAAACCAATATAAGATTATCAAGAAATCAAACTCCTCAACTAGTGTAATCACCTAACAAAACAAATCACTACCTAAGAACTAAAACTTCAAGGTGAAGTCCTGCCCAAAACTACCAAAAGAAATAAGAAGACATAATTATGGATTAAAACAAGAACCCAAAAAAATATCACAAAATGTTCAAATGTAAATAAATAATAAAGATTCATAATATTATAAAACTTAGATTTATAGTACTTCCACATCTTTCTATAAATTTGCTTTGATGGAATGCAATATAAATAAAATATAGATTACAACCATGAAGGCATGGAAAATAGATTTACTGGGTGTTCCTAGAAATAATTAAATAATTTGATATGAAAATATTCAATTCCTTCATATTAGTTCTCATAAAATTTTCTAAGCATGGCTAGCAAATGCAGAAAAGTGTTGTCAATATCCCCTAGATATGTGATTATGATAGAAGAAGGAAATAAATGTTCTATGTATCTAACATAGTTGGATGCAATTATTGAAATTGAATGTGTGTTTTCACTACCCTTAGCCATTATATTAATAAAATTTATTGGATCCTACTTATAAAAGAAAAAGACATCTCACCATAGAGACTAGCTAAACTATTTTCATCCTTAGGACCAACTACTATCTATAAAGTTTCTTGTATATTTCAATGTTAGCTTTTGAATGAATTCAAATTCAAGCATCGAAACTCAACTCCTACCAATGGACAAGTACTAAGGGAAAAATAATATGAACAAGGGCATGATAACCCATACATATTACTAGATTTAGGCGATAACAAATTCTATGATACTTATTTCTTCAATATTAGACTTTATAAGTTAATATAATGAAAATAATTTTATAAAATGTATCATCATCTTTTATAGGATAAAAAATCATAGAAATGGCATTTTCCTCTTTATTATTGTTATCAATTTCAATATGTGAAAAGTCATCAGAATGTACAAATTATGGGAATTTGTGGTATGGGTGGCTCAGGTAAAATCACGCTTGAAAAAGGATAATTTAACCTGAAATGTTCATCTATGCAGAGTTCTAGTTTTTTTTTTTTTTTTTTAAATGTTCATGATGATAGAGCCAATACATTATTTAATAATAATCAAACAAATCTCCTACAAGACCTTGGTGTGAAAGATATGTCATTTAATAATGTAGGTTAAGGAAAGAGATTCTTTCAAGCCATTTGAGATTTATGCACATGCTCATTATTTTGGTTGATGTTGATAGTATGAATCAATTAGATGCTTCTATTACCTTCCATGGAAATCTTTGGATGAGGTAGTTTTATCATTGTTATAACATGAGAAATGGAAGTTCTTAGATGTTCATTGAGTATCTCCTCAATTTTTAAAATGAGAACACCAAATCAGTTTCATATAAATCATCTCTTTTATTGACATGTTTTTATATAAGCTTCACCACTCGCTAGATTTGAATATGTTGTTGAACAATTATTAGCTACATGTAATGGATTGACATCAACACTTAAGGTATATGGAGGAATTTGTATGGAAACTCCTCCAACACTTTTTAGGAGTCCTAATTAAATAATAATTCTCAAATATTTCCCACCATCATCATATATAGGTAAAAATTAAGCTATGATGCTTTATATGAGGAAGAAAAAGTGATGTTCTTGGATACAATGTGTTTCTTCATTGGAAGAGACAAATTTTTGGCCATTATAATGTGGGATGGATCAGGATGGAGTGGTCTCTAGAGTTACAAAAGTCTTGTGAGTAAGTGTCTTGTTGAGATACATGATTACAATTGTATAAGAGTGCATGATCACTTGAGGGGCATGGTAAGATAAATTATAACAAGTTAGTCACCCCATTGTATTTGGTATAAAGAGAAGATTATAGAGTTTCAAAAATAGGGGGAGGTAAGGAATTTGATACTTTGTTTACTAGGTAATCACAATTATGACCTACATGATTTATTTTAAAAACATCTTCTTTTTACTTTTTTATATTCAGGAAGAATCCAAATTTGAGGAATGACACTGAGCACACTATAATGTGATCTTTCTCACATTCTTGTTTTATCCTAGCATATGAATCTCATCATAAATACAATCAATAGCATAGGGGTTTTTGGCCTCAAAATCACACATTTCCCCTTGGACTAAATGTTTTTATTTTTTCAAGATATTATCTAAATAAATAAATTGCCACATTATCAACAGATTGGATAGGCATTGCTAGTTTGAATTTCCTAATAGAAATATTCCATCATGGCCACCATTAAAAAATTTAATAGTTTTGGAGGTTTATCACTCTGATCACTAGTTATCGAAGGATGAAGATGATGTGAGTGTGTTTCCACACACACACACACACACACACACACACACAGATATATATATATATATATATATATATATATATATATATATATATATATATATATATATATATATATATATATATATATATATATTAGGATATTATCTAAATAAATATATTGCCACATTATCAACAGAGTTGGATAAGCATTGCTAGTTTGGATTTCCTCATAGAAATATTCCATCATGGCCACCATTGAAAAATTTAATAGTTTTGGAGGTTTATCGCTCTGATCACTTAGAATAATTATGGAAATATGGAGAGGATGTGAGTGTGTGTACACATCCACAGAGATATGAATGTATGTATATATGTATGTATGTATGTATGTCTATATGTATGTATGTGTATATGTGTATATGTTTATCTACACACACACACACACACACACACACACACACACACACACACACACACACACACAAAAGCACACACACACACACACACACACACACACACACATGTATGTATGTATGTATGTATGTATGTATGTATGTATACATATGTATGTATGTATGTAGGTGTGTGTGTATGTGTGTGTGTGTGTGTGTGTGTGTGTGTGTGTGTGTGTGTGTGTGTGTGTGTGTGTGTGTGTGTGTGTGTATGTATAGATAACACACACACCTACATACATACATATGTATACACATATGCACATACATACATACATACATACATATCTTTGTCGATGTGTATATGTATGCATATATATGTGTATATATATGTATGTATATATATATACATATATATGTATACGCACATATATCTATATACATATAAATATGTATGTATATACATATGTATATGTATGTATGCATATATATGTGTGTGTGTGTGTGTGTGTGTATATATATATATATATATATATATATATATATATATATATATATATATATATATGTATATATGCATATATGTATTTATACACATATATGTATGTATGTATACACATATATGTATATACATATATATGTATGTGTATATGTGTGTATATGTATATCCACATATATACATATATAATATATAATATATAATACACACACACACACATGTATGCATATACATATATATGTATACATACACATATATATGTATATACATATATACATATGTATGTATATATATGTATATATGTATACATACATACATAAGTATATATGTGTATGTACACACACACACACACACACACACACACACACACACACACACACACACACACACACACACACACACACACATATATATGTTTGTGTGTGTATGTGTATGTGTATACATGTATGTGTGTGTATATGTATGTATATATAAAAACACATATATATGTATATATACATACATATGTATGTATGTATATATATGTGTGTTTTTATATATACATACATATACACACACATTTATATTTTTGTCAGTATTTCAAATCTATTCTTGGAATTTATTATAATTATTTATGTTTTTTTATTAACTAAAAAGTTGGTTTTTTGTAAGCTCCAATGTAGTTAATAGTGTTGGTCATCTATGAGCTCTATAAATTCTAAAGATTTTCTAATTCAATAGGACATCTGTATCATTTAATAAAGAGAGTCATGTTACTACCAAATAAATTGAGGATGTTTGTACTGGAGGCATTTCTTTGCACCATAAAGATTCATCTCACATAAGCCAAAAAATGGTAGATGTTCAACAATTTTTTTGGCCTATTAGCAAGCAATTTTGTGAGCTTCGAATGCATGCCCATAAATTTCTAGCATGGCCTATGACATATCTTATAAATATAAGGCCACGTTGATAAATTGTCAATGGAAAGGTGGTGTAGAAGCCTATATATAAAAAATTGGATCAGCTAGAACAGGAAACGACTTCAACTCTACGTTATGTCCTCTTCATTAAAAAAATTTCCTACACCTTCATTGGTAGGGCCATCACATAGTCTATGGTCATTGACTTGGGCTTTAGCATGCCTTCTATGCCCTTTTGAAGTCTACTTAGGTTGTGACCTAGGTGGATGGCATAAGGGTTGAATATCATGGTTGGCACCTTTGATTTGTTTGCCTTTCACTATTCTAATAGCACAATATTTATCGACACATAT
>JARHVA010003838.1:1502500-1517500 GCA_037957365.1 Torreya grandis
TCATAACCAAGTTTCAGTGACTACCACTAACCCAGTGGGATATTCAATGTTTTCTCCATCTATAACTGGGGAAGTCAATTTTTTATTTTCCTCTACACACTAACAAAAGTAGTAACCAGTCCCTTCTTCATTATCCTCATCTACAATAACTGCAAAAACATTCCTTGTATCAAAAAAATCATTTTTAGTGACAACATGAAGATATCTAATGAAAATAAAGTATACATAATGAAAAATATTCTACCTAGCTATGCTAGATTAGATACATGGTCCAAGTCATCTGATGATATCATATTAATAAGTTACAATGCTATTAGAACCTGATATGTGTTGATAGGAATTAGTAGTTTGGAACTTCAATCATCCACCCACTCTTATGACTCACACTCATTCCAAATATATTCCACACATGTAAAACATAAATATGTCAAGTGTCTCATATGAATAGTCCAAAAACTTGTATTTGAGATACAAAATGAGTGGAGGTCACTTGAACCCATTACAGTCATAAAATTTTCATACTTTGTCAAGTTTTATTTCTCCATTAACCATAAATTTCTATGAATAGCACAATTTAGTTGAGCATCATGACACATGTTCTCATTACACCATTCAACCATAGTTTTTACTTCCATAAAATGAACACCCTCTTCAAATTTGAACTCCTCCCTTGTAATAGATAATTTTACACATGATCCATCACCATCATGCTCCCCTTTTCCATGGCTAGCCTCAATGAAACTCCAATGTGTTCTACACCAATGGTAATGTGCATCCTAAGCAACTAATAAAACATCCATTCATTTCTGAATTGTGATGTGTAATTGTCTGACCAAATGTAATGTTGATTTAAAGTAATGTTCTTCTAACTCAAATGTTCATAGAACTTCTAAAACCAACCTTGCATATAATTTAAACAATGTGATCTATAATTTTTGATATGGAAATGGTACCCTCGTAATATTTCTTTTATATCTTTGTACTATTTGGGGCATGCATGAATGCTATATGCATGAATATCACAAATTGTGATGAGTTATAATACTTTGATTGAACTTCCATTTGGGGTTTAAATATGTAATTTTTAGCAAACTAAACTATTGAAACAATTGAACCAAGTGATAATGTATCCTTGCTTATCTTGAAATGTTAATCTAACTATCTATCCCTATGTGTGTGCGTTGTATACTTATAAATAATCTTCTCCCTAAATTTAACGGAAAATTTAGAAATAGGTATCTTTTTTGTAACAATCTCACACCTTTTAGATTTTTTTCCATATTTTACATGATAAGTCACTAATTTATATTTGCTTAAAACAACTAATTCCTATCCAATTGCACTTGTAATCTCCTCATGGACACTTTTTTTTAATTTTGGTAATCCATCACAAATGCTGTAATTTCCAGTTAAACATGATTTATTGTAAAATAATTATTCATCTTATCTTTTAAAAAAGATAGTTTCAATAAATTCTCTATCTGATTTTGGTGGTAATTCAATGCCACACTCCTAAAAAATGTTGTTAGTATGCAAAGTATAATGAATATGGCAAAAAAAATCATAGTGCATTAAAAATTCAATATGGTGCCTATAACAACAAGTGGTGTGTGTGTGATTTATTTTTTCCCTATTTTGTCACTTAATACAAAAGTTATAAGTATACATTAGGCAACATTATAATCTTTGGTGCATGATTTTGGGCCTACATTATGATATGCATCATGTATATTTTCAACAATTTCATTATTTTCATCATCCATGTTAGATGTTCTTAGTCTTAATGTGTACATTATAGGTCTCATCTTAATCAATTTTATCAATGAAATAAATAATTGACATCTTTGCCTATCATACTCCAAATTATAAAATAAAGTATCCCAAATTTGTTGAGCCAGTCTTTTTGAATGATGATCAGACATTTTGTTATGCATTAGTTCTAAAATATGTTCATTAACTTCAATTAAGTACTTGTCTTTTCTACACATAATTCTTAGAGGTGTTGGTAATAGTGGAATTTGTTGAGAGGGTGTTTCAAAATCATTATTACATTCATTATTTAGAGGTGGGATGACAATTTTTCATTCTTAATTTTTTCATTATATGTTTTTATGAAAATTTCTTGATGTTTAAATTCATCATTATTTGTTCCCATCAAATTTTATTCATTCATGTGGGGCGGGGGGGGGAGAGTCATACATATATTAATCATCAAAAAAGTCAAAAACTTGGAACTTTGAATGTGGTCTTCCAACATTAACTAATTCATTATTTTCAATTTCATTATTATTCATTTTATTATGGTCAATTTCAACATTATTCAATTGATTATGGTCAATTTCATCATTGTTTAATTCATTATTGTCAATTGGTTCATTATCTATGGCATTTGGTTCATCAAGATTAGGGTTTGTACCTTATCTACTATGAAGTTTTTGCATTTGTATCTTATATTTCTCTCTCAAATATTATAATTACTCCAGTTTTTTATTCTTTAACATCTTCCTCTTTGAATTTGATGTCACCCATTAGAAGGGACAATTGATAACTTTTCAATGGTACGGTCAAGTACACAAGCATTATAGATATCACAGAAGTATGTAGAGAATTTTTGTGAGGACAAAATTCTTGATTTAGGTAAAAAATAGTCATTGAGAAGTGAGCTTAGTCTAAAATAATAATAATGTGATTGTGTTATATAACATTATCATGTTATTAAATAACAAAATTATTTTATGTCTTGTATAATGTTTTGTTTTATCCAATGCACCCTAAAGCTTATTTTAATAATAATGAGATCATGTTATGTAATAACGTGATCATGTTATTATTAATATAAGCTTTAGGGTTAATAATTAGGAATGAACCCCGAGTGTTACCTATATTAATAATAACATGATCATGTTATTAAATAATGTGATCACATTATACTTAATATAGATAAGGGATTAGGGATTAGGGATTAAAGCATTAGTGCATAGGGTTTATGGATTAGGGATTAGGGCATGTAGGATTTGGGTTTAAGGGTGTATATAAGGTCTAATCAACCTATACTATGTGTGAACCTAGTTTTTACTACAAAGGATGTTAATTAGGACTAAATCAATTGGTAAATAAGGAAAGTTCTAGGTTTACAATTTAGGGTATAATGTTTTGGGTTTAGGTTTAGGATACATATGGTCAATAGCAAAGATAATTCTTAGTCTAAATGATGTAAATTTGGGATAAAATGATTGGTTTAACATATAAATGATGTTAATTTGGGAAAAGAGTTTATATTTATGGTTTAGAGCTTAGGGATTAATAACTTTAAGCATTAGGGCTTGGGGTATAGATTTTAGGGTATATAAAGTACAATCATGATGGTGATTGGGGAAAATTAGAGTTGATAAACCCCTAAATCATATTTTCTAGTCCTAAAATTAGGTTGAACGAGCTCGAAATAGTCCCAATTTATTTCAAATGCACAACTACATTGGTACTCTAAAGACTAGGTTTTGGCCATAGGTTTAAAAATGCATTTGATGGCATATCATGATAAAATAAGTTATATCATAAGGAATGTATGTTTGCAGCATGTAGTGGGCATTATGGAATAGGGATTGCAATTTATGTTTTAGGGATTAGGGATTAGTGCATGGGGTTTAAGTTTAAGGACCTGTATATAATTTGTCTAATAGCTCTATGCCATGTGAATCTAATTCTTAAAACAATTGATGTTAATTAGGATTAAATTGATTGGTAAATAGCGGAAGCTTGTGGTTTATAATTTAGGGTATAGTTTTTAGGATTTATGGTTTAGGTCTTAGGCTTATATATATATATATATATATATATATATATATATATATATATATATATATAGTTTAGGGTACACATGGTCAATCAAAAATATAATTGAGGATAATTTGAATCACTTGGACCCATTTATGACTATAGAATGTGTTTTTTAGGTTGTCATTATACCATGGATGTCATCGTGTAGATAGAGTGAATTATATATATATATATATATATATATATATATATATATATATATATAAATATATATAATATATATATATATGGTTTAGGGTACACATGGTCAATCAAAAATATAATTGAGGATAATTTCAATCACTTGGACCCATTTATGACTATAGAATGTGTTTTTGGGTTGTCATTATACCATGGATGTCATCGTGTAGATTGAGTGAATTAGTTAAATGGGGAAATTAGTAATGTGATTTATGCCAAAATGAGCCATATGAACTTAATTCTTAGTCTAAATGATATTAATTTGGGACAAAATGATTGGTTTAAGGATTAAATATTTTCTACTTATGCTTTAAATTTTAGGGTTTAGGAACTGTAAGGATTAAGGCTTAAGGTATAGGTTTTAGGGTATACAAGGTACAATCATAAAAGCAATTGGGGAAAAATTGAGCTCCTTGAACCTAAATCTATGGGTAAATAATATGATTTTGAGCTCAATTATCACCCACATCATCACACATTGAGCTAATTAAGTCAATTGTGGTTTAATGAGTGATGCAATTTTGACCAAGTTCATCCCTATGAACTAAATTCTTACAATATAAAGGATGTTAATTGGGGCTAAATATATTAGTTTTGGGTTTAGGGTCTATAAATAAAATGGTTTTGGGTTTATGGCTTATGGCTTATGGTTTAATGTAAATGGTATAGGGTTTAGGGTTAAATATAAATGGTACAGGTTTTAGGGTTTAAGATATTAGATATAGGATCTAATCACTAAGGTAATTGAAGAAAATTTGAGCTAATTGTTTACCTTTATATGACTTAATCACCTTCATGTTTGCATTTTTTATAAAAATTAGGTTCAATTATTCCATGTACATTTTGCATACATGTTCTATATTTTATTGATCCATAAATTTGGTTTAGGGGCTTATTGACCAAATTTGACCCTACAAGTCAAATTGTGCCCTTTATAGGTGAAAAATTGATCTTTAGATGTTTTTATGGGCCTATTATAATGTCATGAATTATTTCATAGCTCATTTGATTTGATTTTATGTGTATCTAGCCTTGGTCATATCTTTTTAGTCCTAAGAGTCATTTTGGGGGTCAATATAGAGCATTAAATGAGTTGTATAGCCTCCTTAGGAAATTTAAAGATTTAAAAAGGTGATGTCACATCCCATGTGTCCTAATAATTCTTAATTAACTATTTCTAGCTAAAAAGTGGTAGGTTTTTCAGAATAAAGAGTATTTTTCTTAGAAAAAGGAGTTTGGCACTTGTGTGGCCCATAAGGGAATGTGACATAAGGGAAAAGGTTATGACATGACCCTTCAGCTTATTTAGACCCATTTACATGCTTTAAATACTCTAAAAGTGTCAAATCTGAGTTAAAACCATTATATTCCTTCATCCTTCCATGCACATATAACTAGTCAACAGGTTTGTACATGGTATCACAAGTAGGGGAGGTTTCAAATAAATTACTCTTGGGGGTCTATTCTAAACTTAATAATATTCCATTTTATGTTAGTTTGTAGAGGAATGGTGGCTTGTGTTATATGAACCATTCCTAAATATTTGGCATATCTAATTTGCTTACCAATCTGTGCAGCTTATAGGTTTTGGGTTGGTTTGGTAAAGTTCATATAATCCAATTACTAGGATTGATTCCAAATGATGTTTAATATCTCCCCTCATGTTCCCCATTTTTGTTTTATAATTTCAAATTTTTTTGATAGGCCAATTATCTTAGGTTGTAATAGAAGACACTTTTCTTTGTTATAGATAGATTTCCACCATTTTTAATGTCTAGGATGTTAATTGGGGCTAAATATATTAGTTTTGGGTTTAGGGTCTATAAATAAAATGGTTTTGGGTTTATGGCTTATGGCTTATGGTTTAATGTAAATGGTATAGGGTTTAGGGTTAAATATAAATGGTACAGGGTTTAGGGTTTAAGATATTAGATATAGGATCTAATCACTAAGGTAATTGAAGAAAATTTGAGCTAATTGTTTACCTATATATGACTTAATCACCTTCATGTTTTCATTTTTTATAAAAATTAGGTTTAATTATTCCATTTACATTTTGCATACATGTTCTATATTTTATTGATCCATAAATTTGGTTTAGGGGCTTATTGACCAAATTTGACCCTACAAGTCAAATTGTGTCCTTTATTGTTGAAAAATTGATCTTTAGATGTTTTTATGGGCCTATTATAATGTCATGAATCATTTCATAGCTCATTTGATTTGATTTTATGTGTATCTAGCCTTGGTCATATCTTTTTAGTCCTAAGAGTCATTTTGGGGGTCAATATAGAGCATTAAATGAGTTGTACAGCCTCCTTAGGAAATGTAAAGATTTAAAAAGGTGATGTCACATCCCATGTGTCCTAATAATTCTTAATTAACTATTTCTAGCTAAAAAGTGGTAGGTTTTTTAGAATAAAGAGTATTTTTCTTAGAAAAAGGAGTTTGGCACTTGTGTGGCCCATAAGGGAATGTGACATAAGGGAAAAGGTTTTGACATGACCCTTCAGCTTATTTAGGCCCATTTACATGCTTTAAATACTCTAAAAGTGTCAAATCTGAGTTAAAACCATTCTATTCCTTCATCCTTCCATGCACATATAACTAGTCAACAGGTTTGTACATGGTATCACAAGTAGGGGAGGTTTCAAATAAATTACTCTTGGGGGTCTATTCTAAACTTAATCATATTCCATTTTATGTTAGTTTGTAGAGGAATGGTGGCTTGTGTTATATGAACCATTCCTAAATATTTGGCATATCTAATTTGCTTACCAATCTGTGTAGCTTATAGGTTTTGGGTTGGTTTGGTATAGTTCATATAATCCAATTACTAGGATTGATTCCAAATGATGTTTAATATCTCCCCTCATGTTCCCCATTTTTGTTTTATAATTTCAATTTTTTTTTATAGGCCAATTATCTTAGGTTGTAATAGAAGACACTTTTCTCTGTTATAGATAGATTTCCACTAGTTTTAATGTCTTCATATCCTTTTAATGGTGTTATAGGATGGTGACAAGTTTATATTGATGTTCATAATATCCTCCTAGTCCCTTATCCATTAAAACTTAACCTTAAAATAATAGCCATGGAGTGGCAGCTAAGAGACATATCATATAGTCAATTGCTTCATGACTGTCACACACAGTCATCTAAGTGAGCTAG
Organism: Torreya grandis; assembly: GCA_037957365.1. Classification (NCBI taxonomy): domain Eukaryota; kingdom Viridiplantae; phylum Streptophyta; class Pinopsida; order Cupressales; family Taxaceae; genus Torreya; species Torreya grandis. Next base: position 1,509,689 of record JARHVA010003838.1, read on the forward strand.
ATTAAGGATTTTAGCATGTCCATGGGGTCTTGAATATGGTATTTAAAGGATGAATACATCATCATAGTGGGAATAATCAAGTAAATATTTTAACTTTTTATGAGAGGGAATATGATAGTCAATACAATCATTCATAGTCTCCTGTCATTAAACTCACCTATAGGTACCTCATGAGGACCAATCATTAAAAAAAGAGAGTATTGTTAGGGTGTGGAGCTAAAAGCTTCACCAAGGAGCAGACTTAAATAGTTTTGGGTCTACACAGACACCGACGTCGATCAGGAGCGACCGACGTCGGTCAGTTGCAGTTGCAGAGGCACCGACGTCGGGAGTAGGTCAGCCGGCGACGGTCACAGGTGAACAGGCAGGAACTGACGTCGGTTACCTGTGTGTCCAGAAAGCGATTTCCGAGGATAGAAGCGAGTGTTTGCATGATGAGTTTGAGTTATAGTCTCAATCTCGCGTCTCTATTATTAACAATATTATTTTTAGAGCCCTTGTTCAAGAGGCTTAACTGTTTGTTGTAAGAGCATGCTCAAGTTTCCTATTTCTATATATAGGAAAGATCTTCTTAGCTTAGTATGTTGAATGTGTGAGTATGAGTAGAACATTGTGAATGTTTGAAGGACAGTACTGAGTTGCATCAATCCAGGTTGTTGGATTTGAGTGTACTTGAGAGAGAGAGCTCTTGAGGAATATAGATCTAGTGAGAGATCTCGTGTGCATCTGAGAGAGGTGTGGAAGAACGAAGTTTCTTCAATTGTATTCCTATTGTAAAGAGTTTTAATACAAGTTTTCAGGGTGGTTTCTTGTATCTCTTGTTCTGTGCTATTTATCATTCTAGTTACTTATCTATCTGATTTATTTTTGCGTTTATTGCTTTCACAAGTGTAATCCATTGTTGGTTGATCCCCAACAAGTATGAGTTTGATGAAGTTATTGATAGTGTGAAGAGTTAATTTGGAGATATTGAATAGACTTCGAAATCATAATATGTCAAAAATAATGCAATTATCCATACTTATATATACTACCTGCACAGTGGAATGACCACCTACAAGTGATCCTAACAAAGGGCTGAGGTGTTATATGGAGTGTCGAAGCACATGGAGAAAATCATTCATGAATTCCTAATATGTTTTAGAGTTGATGAAATGAATATTTGAGATGTTGGATTGACAAATTGAAGTGGGAAACCATGTTCAAAGACACAATAACTGTGTTCAAGGATCAAATCACCAAAAGGTGAAAATAGAGCACTTGAGCCTTTTTATGAAGGTCATAAAACAAGGTTGTTAGTATTCTTGGTGTATTTAAATTACTATGTCTTGTAGTCTCTACATAGGATTCCATCTTTCAAAAGGAAGGAAGTGATTTAGTCATCTGGTCTTCATGCTAGAGGAACCCAAAGATGCACTTTATTCACTAATGTCAGGCAATGACATCTACAATTTTGATCCCCAATGAGACTTTCCACCTCAAGGTTACAATGCATACCATGTTTCCATGATTGAATAGTTTATATGGTTTAAGATAGCATTCATAAACTTAAGGTCATTTAAATAAGATGATGTATTGTGTTTTGTGCTCTATACACACCCATAGGGGTCTTTTGCCTAAGAGGTTGACTTACAACCAATCTAAGGTAAAAGTTTGAGAATGATGTGGACCTTGTTGGGCATAAATACCATCAAGATAGGTTGGTATATTGAGTTTTGATCATATAATCACCTACAGGTGTTCCTAACTCCAAGGTCATTCACTTACAGCCTACCTGTAAATGTTCGTAGAGCTCTCAAAATAAACTTGGGGAATAATGGGCATAAAAACATGATAATATTACTATTAAATGTTTATTTAAGTATTCCAAAGGATTTCCAAGGATATAATACAATCTCTAAGGGAAACCAACACCCATGGGACTCTATGTTGCCATAACAAAGTCAGTTGTAGTTGATTGTGACATAACAGTGAGCTTGGAAGCTACATTCTGAATGTTAACATATTGAAACATGGTGTGTATGATATCAAATGACCCTAAACTCTCTTAAACTTGGAGATTGTATTCAACAAAAAATTATTCAAGGTATTGAGTTGTAAATTCATCTTATCTTTTGTTACAACTTTTAAGGAGATTGCATATTTAGTCTACAAATAATCTACATAGTTTTTAGGACTTGTGCCATCATGACTTTATGACAAAAGAAATTTTTATGGGGAACATATATATAATATTGGAGAAGAGGGTATGACCTTACTATCCCTTGGGTTTGATTACACTCAAATAGATAAGATAATTACATTGAATCTCATTTTGATCATGAGAGATATTTAGTTGCAATGACTTAAGGGGTAGCCTGAGTTAGCTATTTTGTACACACTTTTTTATTTATACATTGGAGGGTTGGGTCAAGAAATGAATCAGATATTTCAGTACGTTTTCCCCACTAATTCAATAAAATTACACATACCTACTTACCATCAGCCTACACACCTACTCAAAAATTTTAGATTCAAAAACTAAGTAGGATACACATTCAAAACCTAGGAACACATGTAGAAGTAGTTAAGGTACAAATTAATAGGCATATTTATTATATACTACACACATTTAAAAATATTTTGATTTTATCCTTGTATAGTGAATATTTCTATTCTCATTAACAAAAATATAGTCAACTACAGAGCCCAAATTTAATCTTATAAATATAGTATAGTTATTAGGTGTGCCAATTTTATAAACATGATTGCTATGGTTTGTTATCATATCTTAAATCTATCTTATGTTATTTTTTCTAATGAGTTGTGCATGTTGTATCTAGCCCTTAAAGCATAATTCAAATTCATATTTAAACCATCCAAGCTAGGGTTTCATAAACCATCATCCCCTTAGGGTCAAATTTTATGGTTTTATGACTAATTTTTTATTATTCCATTTTCCATAATATAGTGTTTCAAAGAACCTTACATTCATGCTCATTTTATTTACACCCTCTTCTCATAAAGATGTGAACCCATCCATTTTTGAAATGCTTACACCTTCTAAGGTTTCTCCCTAGGGTTTGATTCTATATTTCAGATCTACATCTTGTGTTGTTTATTTCGTTGCTCAATCATAAGCCTTATCTTCCTTCATGTTTTTCATGTCTACATATAGTTACAACTAAAAATTCTACACCTACATATCTAACTAATTGAATTGATAGACTAAGTGGTGCTACTTATAATTTCATTCAAATTTCTTTGTGTAGTATTTATGTTTCTGTGATTTCAAAATGGCTAATTCTAATGACGTTTCTTCTATTGCCAAAATTTATTCAAAGGTTAGTGGTTATGTTTAGAATCTTAATCGTGGTGATAATAATAGAGATAATGTTTATGGTGATGCAAATGATTTTGATGATGTAGATCCTAATAGTGTTACTAAAATTCAAAAATTTAGAGATCTAATTCAAAATAATATTGCATTCTTAGTACATATATTTTTTAATTAAAGGAAGTACAATATATAATTAGGGATAATGCACCTACACCTTAAAATGCTACACATATTCCCTTGAATGTTTATAATATACTTATTGGAGACTCTAATTCGACATTTTGTGGTGAGGATATAACTCCTACTAATCCTATGACTAATGTACCATGATGACCTTTTTCTCACTTTTTTATTTTTTGGTCCTAAGAATAGTCAAGCTACCAATCATGCATTTATTCATACGAATGCTAATCCTATTATGGATTCCACACATGATTTAACATCTCAAAATCCATTGATTTAACAATTTAAAGCTATGAAATTAAAAATCACACAACTATCTTAAAGGACTCACAAGTCTATTCATGTGGTTACCTATAATGACATATTACATAACCCATTGGATCATGAGACTTCTTTTTCATCCTTTTCCTCTTAATTTTTAATGCGTAAATTTTACTTGTACAAAAGGCAAAAGTGATCCTTCAAATCACATTAGATCCTATTATTCTTTGTTATTTTATTTTACTCATGATAACTGACTCATGACCAAGATTTTCCAAAGAAGTATATAGGAATATGCCTTGAATTAGTTATACACCTTACCTATAGGATCCATGTCTCAGTTTAATTGTTTGGTTAACATATTAATAACTCATTTTTATATGAGAATTAGACAAAAGGTTATGTTTTTTCAAATTACTAAACTTTAACAAGGATCTAATGAGAATGTTGTTGACTATATACTTAGATTCAAGACTATACTTACATATATGTCTCATGAAATCCATTATAGTGAGATGAAAAATATTGTGTCCAATAGTTTAATACAACCACTCATTGTCAACATTATGTTCATTACTTACCAATATTTAAATAAAAAATTTTGTATGCTTTGAAACTATGAGACCAAAATATTAGAGTCCAATATGCTCAAGTATACATCTAATGCTTACATCTACTAATTTCAATTGTCAAAGAATGTCAAAGTTTAAATATTTGACTAATAATGCTCTAAATTTTCAAGAAAAAAATGAGACCAAAATTTAAACTCAACTTCAAAACCACCTAATAGGTTTGTTCTTCCACTTTCTAGTACCCTTTGACAATTTATCATATTAGTTTAACTTCCTCTAAATTTTGACTGCATTTGCTTATGGTTCCCATTACATTTTTATCTATAGTTTTTTACATCTCAAGTCACAAATCCTAGATTCAAGACTCCTATAGTTACACCATCGAGGCATATACTACCAAATCAACCACATCCTATGATTTACAACCTATTTCATCATCTTGTATTAGAACACCTACTAAGAGTTTTAGTATAAATGTACTTGATTGAACTAATAAAAATGTTTTTAAGAGGTTTTGGAAGCTCCTCAAGCCCAATATCACCATATATTTCTTTGGGATGATGAATCAAGTTGCTACACAGCATGCGATAATTTATCTACTTTTACTTTTGTGTGTGTGTGTGTGTGTGTGTGTGTGTGTGTGTGTGTGTGTGTGTGTGTGTGTGTGTGTGCACATGCGTGTGTGTAAGATGGGTTTTGTAAATTGAAAAAATGTAAATCAAAAGTTAAACCTCACTTGAAAAACTTGACAATGTCAAAAAAATCCATGTAAAGTAATTGTCAAGGTAGACTGATCAGGATTTGAATCACCATGCTATCCTTTAGTCTATGATGGCTTGCATTCTTCAAGAGATAACCTCTTTGCCCAATCTCAAGATTTATTGATAGATTGCATTTGTATCTAAGTTCGATGTGCAACTCAAATTAGCATTGCAATGCCAATGCTCTAGAGATAAGACATTGAGGTTTTAAAGTCCATATTGTAACTTATGTTCATCCATGCTAGTAATATACTGGCAACAAGGCCGTATATAACTTACAAATGGTGGAATATTTCTAAGTGAGATGAGCAAGGATGATGAGGGGAATGATAAGGTATTTTATTTGATATCATATACTAGAGGGCCCATATCATACACATACCCCAAACTCAGTGTAGCTGTTGAATTTACATACCCTACACCCAATACAAAGTGGTTTGTAACAATGCAATAGCATTGATATGGGGGCAATACATATAGGTTATGGATTTTATCTTGTTGCTTTCATTGCGGTTGAAGTGAGTACCAAAGCTTCTAAAAAATGCATGCCACATGGATGTATAAGGGGCCATCACTCGTGACACAATGTGAAATCCATGGTAGAGGAGTCACTGGTTCAAACAAAAGGTGGTCGATTGACGATCATTCTTAGGTTGTAGAGAGAGTTGGTAGGTTTAATTGTCATGTAGTAGGGGCACAACGTATAGTTAAAAATGGAATATTTTCCACAAATAAAAATAAAAGACTTACCAAATAAAATTATGAAAATTAAATATACAATTCTTTTGGCATTCCTTGCAACTTTGGAGTAACTACTAGTTATATTTATTGTTAAAATATGACTTCTATCCATCCCATTTCCCCAAATTACAAATGTTGAAATAAGAAATATTAAATACTTAAAGATAGAACTAAATTTGACAATAAACCTTACCTCTCATACAAAATGTTATGAAAATTATTTCTTCAATATTACACTTCAAATGCTAATGTAATCTATTAAAATCAAATCAAATAAAAATAAAATAAAATAAATTTGACAATAAACCTTACCTCTCATACAAAATGTTATGAAAATTATTTCTTCAATATTACACTTCAAATGCTAATGTAATCTATTAAAATCAAATCAATTAAAAATAAAATAAAATAAATTAATATATATTATCGTTATAACTGTTTATAATTTTTTACGCCCTACCAAATTTTGACCTTCCATCTAATAATAATAAAAAGGAGGTGTACTCAAAGACAAAAGTCAATAAATGAGCCGCCACTGCTATTACTATATTTTATAAGAGCTGTACACGCAATTCAAAGCCGGCTCCAAGCACATATATTTTCAATTCACGTTAGTTATTATCTAAGCAATCCCAGAGGCAGATGCAGGTATTATTTCCTTTTTCTGGATGTTAGAAAAAATCAAACTGCTAGATAGGGATGGATAGATAAAGAAGAGGTTTGTGTTATTTTGAAGTGATAAACATAAGGAGGCCACCTGTGAATCGTCCGCGTTCTTCTGTTGAGACGTTGGTATTAAGTTTTGATGAATTCCCTTCATTCATGCAGACTTGACGGCGGATCACTGCTATCTGCAGCCGCTTTTTTGAGTGCATATATATACAGTTACCAACCACGGACAATCCAATGCAATAAACAACATCAGTTCTGAAGCCTAGTGAATGTTTTTCAATTAATAGGATTGATTAAGGCATTTAAAGGTGAAAAGAAAAGTCATATTAGCACTCAGAATTATCTCAATGGAACAGAGATTGATTATGGCTGCCTCCATCATGCAGCTAATGATAGTGTTCATGAATTTCCATTTTCAGGCTTCCTTGTCTTCTTCAAGCCCCTCTTATAATGTGATTGATAAATGTTGGAGAGGAGACCCACATTGGGCACAAAACAGAATGAACCTTGCAGATTGTGGCGTTGGTTTTGGAAGTGCAGCCATGGGAGGCAAAGGAGGAGAGATATACAGTGTCACCAGAGATGATGACGATGCTGAAAATCCGCTGCCTGGAACACTCAGATACGGAGTGACTCGTAATGGTCCTGTATGGATAGTTTTTGCCAGGGATTTGGAGATAAAGCTTGAGATGCCCCTGTTTGTTACAAGCCACAAGACTATCGACGCAAGGGGGGCAAATGTTCACATCAGCAACGGGCCTTGCATCCGCCTGTTAAATGTGACCAATGTTATCATTCACGGATTAAATATCCACGACTGTAAGCCAAGTTTATCTGCCAATGTTCTCCTCTCAGCATCCACGAGCCTCCAGTGGATGGAAACACAGGACGGAGATGCTATTTCTGTTGTCTCTTCACGGGATATATGGATTGATCATAATACACTTTCCAACTGCGCAGATGGTCTTGTAGATGTCACTCTTGCTTCCACTGCAGTAACCATTTCTAACAACCGTTTTTCTTACCATGACAAAGTAAGAAATTAGGAAATTATGAAAATTAAATATCTATACAGATGCATTTAAGCGTAGTTTCATTGATATTGGACAAATGATTAATTTTTGCCTTTGCAATAAAACAAAAACAGGTGATGCTTCTGGGCCACAGCGATGATTATACTGCTGATAAAGACATGAGAGTGACTGTGGCATTCAACAACTTTGGACCTGGCCTATTAGAACGCATGCCAAGATAATTGAATTAAATTCATTATTATATATTTCTCAACCAATTCAAACATAAA
>JARHVA010003838.1:1527500-1540000 GCA_037957365.1 Torreya grandis
AACTTATATATCATTCTCCTACCTCGCTAATCCCTATAATATCACCCTAGAGCACTTACGTGAAATCTTCAAGATGAATCTGCTAGATAGAATACAGTGATGGGTCCCAAAATACAACTTTTTGGCAGTGAACAAATAACTTCTTGATCTCTAACTAAAATTTATACCTTCAAGACCCCCACCTATGAATTTGTCACTTTGAATACATATAGATAGAAAAATCACATGTTATCACACTACCATGAAGTTCAAATCCACCCAAAAGTGCATTTTCACTACCGTTCTAGAGAGTGGAAACACTAACAACAAATGTTGTTAAAGATTAAGTTATGGTTGCATAACTCTGGTTTTGATGCTTCTTGAGTGAAAATAGACACTACCAACATGTCTAAATGTCGGGGGTGAATAACATTTAATACTAGGTTCTTGGCCTTCTATCAGGGTTGATTGATACACCCACCACTCATTCTGACCTCAACAATACCCTTACTAATACAAGAAACATGTAATTTTTTATCTCATGTTCAAACATGCATAAAATTAAAATTGTAAGTCATTTACATCAATCTTTATATCCCTTCTATACCTATTTAATCCCCCTAATCTCATCCTAGAGTATGTAGGTGGAAGCTTTGAGTTCAATCCATTAGACAAGTTGCAGTGATGGGTCCAAAAATGTAACTTTTTGTTAGTGAAAAAGCAACTTCTTAAGATCCAACTAGAATTTATACCTATAAGACCTCCACCTATGAATATATTACTTTGATGAAATTTATATAGGAAAATTACATGTTATCACATTGCTGCAATGCTCAAATCCATCTGGAAGTGCATTTTCACTACCATTTTGGAGATTAAAAACACTGACAATAAATGTTGTCAAAGTTTAAGTTGTGATTGTAGAACTCTACTTCTTATGCTTCTTGAGTGAAAACTAACACTTCTAACATGTTTGAGGGATGGTGGGTGAAGATAACATATAGGACAAACCCACCACGCATTCCAACCCCAAGAACACCCTTCCTAATACAAAAATTGCATTTTTTAAGATTAAGTTCAATTACCCATAAAATGAAACGAGTAAGTCATTTCTTGAGATTTGATCAAATCCAACTTGAGTTTTCATCATGTCCAACCTAAGCTTCTCTTAGCTTTAATAATTATCAATGTGTAACATAAATGTATTTATCAACCCTTACCTACCTGATAAATGCACAACGGTCTTTGTTTGTAGGTATTTGTATAATATCCATTACATTGTCCAGAGGCCTAGTTGGAGTTACCAAGGAGGACATTTGGTATATATATATATATATATATATATATATATATATATATATATATATATATATATATATATATATATATATATATATATATATATATAAACTACTCATCTATGTAATATTTATAAATTATACTATTATTAATTCTATATTATATTCTTATAATATAAGTTACATTATAACATTATAATATATTATATCATTACAGTATACATAATAATTTAATAAATTATTATAAATTACATCTCTTATCTATAATTATAAATATATATTAAAATAATAATACACACACATATTAATATGAAGCAACCAAGAACAATTCGGAATTTCAAGTTTGGGATCTAGATAAACATTTGAAGTGGACATGTGTACATATAATAAATATCAAGATCAAAGTTGTAAATGCAATGATTGTTTGTGATTCTTTTTCCTAACTATATGCCTAGGTGATCAAACATGGTGTGATGTGGTTGATGAAAAATCATTTCCATATCATACTTAGAAATGATCTATGCCAACAATCATCAACATTAAAATTTGAAACCTTCATGTGAAATATGTCATCCATATTTTATGGTAGATTACATTATTATATATTTAGACTCGAGCTGATTATTAGACATTTAAAAGGTTGTACAGATTTAAGAAAATTATTGGATTTACATGACTTACATTCATCAGAAATGGGTATACATCTTTCAAGGTGGAATCTTATTTTATTGGATGTTTTCTATTATTAAAGGGTCAATGAGACCAACATGAATTTGATTTTATTATGAGAAGTCTCAATATCCAATGAGTAACTAAAATCAATGTTTTAATGCCAATAAATTCTATATTATAGCTTAAGTGTGTCTATCCTACCAATATATTGACACGTATATAAATTACAGTTGGACAATGATGATGAGGGGAAATGACAAGGTATTTTAAATGATATCATGTACTAGAGTTGCCATATAATACACATGCCTTGACTTCAAGGGAGTTTTTAGATTTACATACCTACACCTATTATAAAAATTAATGTTACATACCCTCCACCTATTATAAAAATTAATGGGTTTTGTAAAGTGAAAGACTATAAATTGATAGTTAAACCTCAATTTAAACACATGATAATGTCAAAATAAGTTCATGAAATTAAATTTTTAGGGCAAACCAATTACGATCTAAATAATTATGCAATGCTTTAGTCTATGATAACTTGCATTCTTCATCAAGAGAGATAACCTCTTTTCCCAATCTCAAGATTTATATAGGTCATTTCTTTGAACTTTTAGATCCTTCCCCTACCTCTTTAATCCATGTAATCTCACCCTAGATCACTTAGGTGAAAGCTTCAAGAACAATCCGTTAGATAAGTTGCAGTGATGGGTCCAAAAATACAATTTTTTGGCAGTGAACAAGCAACTTAGTGATCTCTAACTAAAATTTATACGTTCATAACCTCCACCTATGAATTTGTCACTTTGTTCACATATATATAGGAAAATTAAATGTTATCACACTGCCATGATGTTCAAATCTACCTGAAAGTGCATTTTCACTACCATTCTAGAGAGTGGAAACATTGACAACAAATGTTGTCAAAGTTTAAGTTATGATTTCATAACTCTAGTTATGATGCTTCTTGAGTGAAAATAGGCACTACCAATATGTCTAAAGGTGGGGGGTGAATAACATCTAATACTAAGTTCTTGGCCTCCTATCATTCCCGATTGACAAACCCACCACTCATTTTGACCTCAAGAACACCCTTACTAATACAAGAAAGATGCAATTTTGTATCCCAAGTTCAAATATATATAAAATTATAATTATAATTCATTTACATGAATCATCAGATCCCTTCTCTACCTATTTAAGCCATCTAATCTCACCTAAAATTACTTAGGTGTAATCTTTGAGATCAATCTATTAGACAAGTTGGAGTGATGGGTCCAAAAATGTAATGTTTTGTTAGTAAACAAGCAACTTCTTAAGATCCAACTAGCATTTATACCTCTAAGACCTCCACCTATGAATATATCACTTTGATCACATCGAGATTAGAAAATTATATGTTATCACACTATGACAATGCTCAAATCCATTTGGAAGTGCATTCTCACTACCATTTTGGAGAGCAAAAACAATGACAATAAATATTGTCAAAGTTTAAGGTATGGTTGCAGAACTCTAGTTCTTATGCTTCTTGAGTGAAAAATGATACTTCCAACATGTTTGAAGGAGGGGGGCTGAAGTTAACATCTAGGACTAGGTTATTGACCTCCCATTAGGCTGATTGAAAAACCTACCACCCATTCCAATGTCAAGAACACCCTTTCTAATACAAAAATTGTATTTTTCAAGCTTAAGTTCAAATACCCTTAAAATGAAACGAGTAAGTCATTTCTTGAGCTTTGATCACATCCAACCTAAGCTTTGATCATGTATAACCTAACCTTCTCTTAGCTTCAATAATATATAATTATTTACTAACAGTGCCAACCATGTGAAGGTGGAATCTTATCTAGCACCACTAACCAACAAAAACTTGTTAGTAAGTAATTAAAAATGAAATTTATATGTATTGCCTAGAAAATAAAAAACCTTTGATAAAATTGATTACATATACATTTGAAAATTCAACATACTTTCATATTTCAATCTAATGAACCACTAGGATTTTCCCTAACCTTGATATTATCAGGAATAACTTCATGGTCTAACCCCTGAACCTTCCATAGTTTCCTATTTAATGGCCTCCCGTGATATTTTTGTAATTGAACTTGTTGCAAGAATCAAATATGAATAGTGTAGTATATTCTTATATGTTTCAAACTCTTCAAATAACCATTGATGTAAATATTTTATAGGATATCATCAAAACCAAGTTTCAATGACTACCACTAATCCAGTGGGATAGTCAATGTTTTCTCCATCTATAATTGGGGAAGTCAATTTTTTCTTTCTCTCTACACACTGGCATAAGTAGTAATTAGTACTTTCTTCATTATCTTCATCTAAAATAACTACAAAAATATGCCCTGTATCAAAAAAATCATTTTTAGTGACAACATGAAGATATATAATGAAAATAAAGTGTACACAATGAAAAATATTCTACCTAGCTATGCTAGATCAGATACATGGTCAAAGTCATCTGATGATATCATATTTATAAGTTGCAATACTATTAGAACTTGATATGTGTTGATAGGAATTATTAGTTTAGAACTTCAATCATCTACCCACTCTTGTGACTCACACTCATTCCAAATAGATTTCACACATGTAGAACATAAATATGTCAAGTGTCTCATATGAATAGTCCAAAAACTTGTATTTGAGATACAAAATGAGTGGAGGTCACTTAAACCCATTAGAGACATAAAATTCTCATACTTTGTCAAGTTTTATTTCTCCATTAACCATAAATTTCTATGAATAACACAATTTAGTTGATATCATGACACATGTTCTCATTACACCATTCAACCATAGTTTTTGCTTCTATAAAATGAACACCCTCTTCAAATTTGAACTCCTCCCTTGTAATAGATATTTTTACACATGATCCATCACCATCATGCTCCCCTTTTCCATGGCTAGTCTTAGTGAAACTCCAATGTGTTCTACACCAATGGTAATGTGCATCATGATCAACTAATAAAACATCCATGCATTTTTAAATTGTAATGTGTAATTTTCTGACCAAATGTAATGTTGGTTGAAAGCAATGTTCCTCTGACTCAAATGTTCATAGAAATTCTAAAAATAACCTTGCATATAATTTGAACAATGTGATCTATAATTTTTGATATGGAAATGACACTCTCGTAATATTTTTTATTATTTTTTTGTACTATCAGGTGCATGCATGAATGCTATATGCATGAATATAGCAACTTGTGATGAGTTGTAATACTATGATTGAACTTCCATTTGGGGTTTAAATGTGTAATTTTAACAAAATAAACTACTGAAACAATTGAACCAAGTGAGAATGTATCCTTGCTTATCTTTGAAATGTTCATCCAACCATCTAGCCCTATGTGTGTGCCTTGTATACTTATAAACAATCTTCTCCCTAAATTTGACCAAAAATTCAGAAATAGGTATATTTTTTGTAACAATCTCACACCTCTTATATTCTTTTCCATATTTTACTTGATAAGTCACTGATTTATATTTGCTTAAAATAACTAATTCCTATCCAATTGTACTTGTAATCTCCTCATGGACACATTTTTTAATTTTGGTAATCCACGACAAATGCTACAATTTCCATTTAAACATGATTTGTTGTAAAATAATTATTCATATGATCTTTTAAAAAATATATTTAAAATAAATTATTTTGCTGATTTTGGTGGCAATTCAATGCCACACTCCTAAGTTGTTAATATGCAAAGTATAATGAATATGGCAAAAAACATCATAGTGCAATTCAATGCCGCTTTTTTGAGTGCATATATATACAGTTACCAACCACGGGCATTCCAATGCAATAAACAACATCAGTTCTGAAGCCTAGTGAATGTTTTTCAATTAATAGGATTGATTAAGGCATTTAAAGGTGAAAAGAAAAGTCATTTTAGCACTCAGTATTATCTCAATGGAACAGAGATTGATTATGGCTGCCTCCATCATGCAGCTAATGATAGTGTTCATGAATTTTCATTTCCAGGCGTCCTTGTCTTCTTCAAGCCCCTCTTATAATGTGACTGATAAGTGTTGGAGAAGAGACCCACATTGGGCACAAAACAGAATGAACCTTGCAGATTGTGGCGTTGGTTTTGGAAGTGCAGCCATGGGAAGCAAAGGAGGAGAGATATACAGTGTCACCAGAGATGATGACGATGCTGAAAATCCGCTGCCTGGGACACTCAGATACGGAGTGACTCGTAATGGTCCTCTATGGATAGTTTTTGCCAGGGATTTGGAGATAAAGCTTGAGATGCCCCTGCTTGTTACAAGCCACAAGACTATCGACGCAAGGGAGGCAAATGTTCACATCAGCAACGGGCATTGCATCCGCCTGTTAAATGTGACCAATGTTATCATTCACGGATTAAATAACAAAATATCAAAACACCAGACTTCGTATCGTCACAATTGTGTGTATTAGTATTATAATAATAAAAACGAAGGAAAAGCGAGGAATTTATGTAACCTGTTGTTCGCTGATAAGCTCCTGAAGCCTAGCCTTCAGCGCATGGCCATGGCGACCGCCGCTCTTGGAATTGATAAAAACAATAACGGCAGCCTCAGGCGCAGTGCTGGTCTCATCCCCACGATGGCGATCCGCGTCATACACAAACTCCTCCTTTGTAACAGCTTCCATCATAGCATTTCTTAAATATTCAGGTATCAGCAATTTATTCCTCAATTCATCTTTGTTAATCCTCATGCCACTGAATCCGCAGCCCTTGAAGGAGCCGACTACAGAGGATCTGACCGCTACGCGATTCGTTTCGGAGTAATTTTCTTCAATTTCAGTACTGAAAGGTTCCACCCCGTGACCTCTCAGATTTTCGTCTGTTTCCGCCGCCAATGTTATCTGCCAATGTTCTCCTCTCAGCATCCACGAGCCTCCAGTGGATGGAAACACAGGACGGAGATGCTATTTCTGTTGTCTCTTCACGAGATATATGGATTGATCATAATACACTTTCCAACTGCGCAGATGGTCTTGTAGATGTCACTCTTGATTCCACTGCAGTTACCATTTCTAACAACCGTTTTTCTTACCATGACAAAGTAAGAAATTAGGAAATTATGAAAATTAAATATCTATACAGATGCATTTATGCGTAGTTTCATTGATATTGGACTAATGATTAATTTTTGCCTTTGCAATCAAACAAAAACAGGTGATGCTTCTGGGCCACAGCGATGATTATAGTGCTGATAAAGACATGAGAGTGACTGTGGCATTCAACAACTTTGGACCTGGCCTATTAGAACGCATGACAAGGTAATTAATTGAATTAAATTCATTATTATATAACCAATTCAAACATAAACTGACTCCCAACAGTAAATTAACTGCATGGATTCATTATATGCAGGTGCCGACATGGGTATGTGCATGTCGCCAATAACAACTATGAGCAGTGGGGAATATACGCAATTGGAGGAAGTGCCAACCCCATCATCAGAAGCGAAGGCAATCGTTTTGTGGCTCCAAACGAGGAGTACAAGAAGCAGGTGACATGGCGAGAGAGCCCAGATGGAAAGAGTTGGTTGTGGAAGTCTGTGAGTGATACCTTTTTAAGTGGAGCATACTTTGTTCCATCGGGCCGAGGAAAAGCACTTCCCCTCTACCAAGCAGGCCAACAATTCAAAACTGGTAATGGGAGATTAGTACCCATATTGACTCAGTATGCAGGAGTCCTCGCCTGCAGCCTCTCTGGCCCTTGCCTGTAATTATTCTTGTTCTACTTTAGTCTTTTCTTGTAGATATTGAAGAATTCTTTCCCCAACTCATTCATTCTTAAAAAACTGTAACTTGTTAAATCGTGGAACATTCACGCTCCACTTTACAAATTAATGGAGACAATAGTTCTATCTCGGTTCGGGCGTTACATGAGAATCTTAAATATTTTTGTAAGAACATGCCTTAAAAATAATAGTGTAAAATTTCAAAATCTAACAATTACTTTAGCCATTATTTCAAATGGTGAACTTTAGCTAGGGTCTAACAATGAGCTCAAAATAATTGACGAGGTAATAGTTTCCTTAAAAAAATGATTTGTATTTGAGAGTTTCACATATGACCAATGAATTTCATTTCAGTGAACATTATTTAATAATAGGTTGACCTATTTTAGAATATTTTAATTTTTCTCTACACTAAAGAAGAATTGGTCCAATGCATAATTGCTCTTCATTGTGGTCCACATATTATATTATAATTCATGTGACTACATCATCGATTGAGTTTCTAAATGTCTGATGTAGAGTTTTCTTATGTCCTACATGGTTTTTCCCTTGTTTATTATCCTAAAAATGTTCACCCCCATTAATTGATCATTTGGCCACATTTTGTGAACTTGCATTTGGTCTTATTTATCCCTAGAGTAGTAAACTCTGACTAGGCATAAATCTTAACATTTTATCTCTACCCTCATCAACTGAGTTAGCTCAATCAATAATTGTAAACATAACCTATATAAAGAGTGAAGCAATTATGGTAAACAAAGGTGAAGCACCTTAAGTCTTTATTGATACTCTAAAATAAAATAAAAATAACAAATATTACTTTCATAGTCCTCTACAATATAGACTCTAGGACCTCAAAGTCTTTTCCACATTTCAGCAATATTTTAGCATCGATTCACTTTACACAGAGAATGTAGATCCCTACCACAATAAAATAATCAATCATAACACTTTGGTCCACACTTTACAATATAAAATGACCAATCAAAGATGTTGATGCCTTGCAAGAATTGGACACTTTACAACAGTTACAAGTCATGTTAATCCAATACCTGCTTTGAATCTTAATATAAAGTATGATTTGGGCCCCCAAGACTACATAAGTCACTCTTCTTTAAATCCCACACAAGGCATGCAATATACATTATGATTAAAGAAAAGGTTTGTAAGACGTAGAAGTGTGGAAGAATTATTATTAAATGGAAATAAAAATTAATTAAACTACAATTAATAAGAAGGTAAAATGTAATTACATTTATTCAAATCATCTTCTGCAAGGAATGAGTTTTGTCTATGTCTATCCCTCTTTTTAGCCTCACTATCATCGATGATGGAGGAGGGAGGAGAGTGGTAATGGAAAAATAATAACCTAACGTTATAAAATTTTATAAAATTTATTATCATGTCTTATATAAAAATAAAATACAAACTCTTAAATATAACATTTTCCACTTTATTATAATTGCCAAATTTCAAACATAAATAGACCTGGTCTTGTCATCCACTTTAAAAATAAATAATTTAATACTTTATTAAGTTCAATTTAAATAGAATAGCTAAGTAGTAACTATATCATTGCAAATGAAGAAACAATGTTTAGTAGGTAGTCAAACTCAAGAAACTAATTTTAACTATATTTAGTGTCAAAACATATGACTTCCACTCAAAAGCTGATTATATTTTTTAGTAAAGAAAAAGAAGGGTAAATATAACTATATGACCAAAGAAATATAATCATTAAAATTAAAAAAGTAGAAAAAATCAATGAATGAGCCACCACTAATATTATATTTTTTGTAATTGTTGTACACATAATAAAAAGGTGGTGCTAAGCACATATATTTTCAATTCACTTTAGTTATTCTCTATGTAATTCCAGTGGTAAATGCAAGTACTATTTATTTCTTCTAGATGCCATAAACTAATTGTGGCCCTAAATATCTAAGTTACATTAGAATGGGTTTTATAAAGTGAAAGAGAGTAAATCTGTGGCCCTTGCCTCACTCATAAAATAAAATATTGTAAATCAATAGTCGTACCGCACTCAAAGCCCATGACTATTGAATGCATCTCACATTTTATGCACAATTTAGCAACATATTAATGTGTTATTAACCCTGAAGTAACTTATTCAAATGTCAACATTTTAGCAACATGAATGAATGAAAAATATAATATGGACTTTGGGTCCTCAATGTGGTTTTCTAGTTCCAACACTCTATTTCAATGTTGATTCACATTGAAAATAGAATGTGCATCCATACCAAAATACAATAATCTATCATAACACCTTGGTCCACACTTGACAATAAAAAATGACCAATCAAATATGTTGATGCCCTACGTGTTATATACCATTTTTTAATAGGTGTAAGTCATGTCAATCAAACTTCTTTTATGCCCTGTCCTTCTGAAATGGCATTAGGCATGTAATGTATATTGTGACTTTAAAGAATGATAGGGAGATTTAGAAGTGAGTAAAAATTATTATTATATAGCAATAAAAATAAGTTCAACTACCTATCATATCACTAAAATCAATTAATAAGAAGGTAAAGGGATGCATTCCCTAGGGATGAATTTTCTCTATGTCTAGCTCTCTTTTAGACCTCACTATGTCATATCTATGTAATTTCCATTTACTGCTTTTATATCATAAGAATCACAAACTTCATCCTAAATTCTCTGAGATCAAATTCAAATTACGACCAATAGTCTTACTACGTCCTAGCTATTTTCTCTTTTTCATGTCTAAAAGTAGAACACATTCAGTGCACACTTGTTATCTCATATAACAATTTTTCATCCATTTCCATTTGTTATAGAACCTTACAATGCAAAGTCTATGGTTATATTTAAATTTGAAGGATGAGCTGGATCGTTTCCATTCACTACTGGAAATGAACTAGGAATTGCATTTTTCAACTAGATTTCCTAACACAATATTACTTGCATAAAAAAATGTAATGGAAGGATTTCATTTTATGCAGGACGAGTGCAAGCTTCAGCTGTGAGCTTATAAAAATTCATGATAATATATATATTCTATCAGTCATCATATTTCAGCCAAGGGTGTTGTTGTAAAGCATACCACACTAAATTTTAAATTTTTAGTAAAAAAAACATTCAAATCATTTGACACTATTTTTTTCATTCAATAAAACATGAATGATAAAAAAATATTATCAAAATCATAATGAAAAATAAAGGTAACTAAATATATTTAGAATATTTTAAAACTGAAATAGTTATCATTATTTTTGAAGTTTATGGACACAAACTAAACTACAACACTGAAATCCTTCAACAGATAAAATAATCAAATAGAGAAAATACCCAAGGAGAATAACCACCTCAAACCCGAAGCAAGGGCTATGATAACAAAATCCATATTGGAAATTTTTGAAAACCAATAGAAGATTATCAAAAAATCAAACCCCTCAACTAGAGTAATCACCTAACAAAACAAATCACAACCTAAGAACTAAAACTTCAAGGTGAAGTCCTGCCCAAAACAACCAAAAAAAATAAGAAGACATAATTTTGGATTAAAACAAGAACCCAAAAAAATATCACCAAAGGTTCAAATGTAAATCAATAATAAAGATGCATAATATTAGAAAACTTAGATTTATAGTACTTCTACATCTTTCAATAAATCTACTTTGATGGAATGCAATGGAAATAAAATATAGATTACAACCATGAAGGCATGGTAAATAGCTTTATTTGGTGTTCCTAAGAAGAATTCAATAATTTGATATGAAAATATTCAATTCCTTCATATTAGTTATCATAAATTTTTCTAAGCAAAGCTAGCAGATGCAGAAAAGTGTTGTCAATATCTCCTATATAAGTGATTATGATAGAAGAAGGAAATAAATGTCCTATGTATCTAACATAGTTGGATGCAATTATTGAAATTGAATGTGTTTTTTCACTACCCTTAGCTGTTATATTAAGAAAATTTATGGGATCCTACTTATAAAATAAAAATACCTCTCACCATAGAGACTAACTAAACTATTTCCATCGTTAGGACCCACTACTATGTATAAAGTTTCTTGTATATTTCAATGTAAGGAGTAGAATGGATTCAAATTCAAGCATCTAAACTCAACTCTTACCAAAGGACAAGCACTAAGGGACAAATAATATGAAAAAGGGCATGACAACCCATAGATTTTACTAGATTTAGGTGATAACAAATTCTATGATACTTATTTCTTTAATATTGGACTTAAAATGTTAATATAATGTAAATAATTTTATAAAATGTATTATCATCTTTTATAGGACAAAAAGACATACAAATGACATTTTCCTCGTTATTATTGTTATCAATTTCAATATGTGCAAAGTCATCAGAATGTGAAAATTATAGGAATTTATGGTATGGGTGGCTCAGGTAAAATCACACTTGAAAAAGGATTATTTAACCCAAAATGTTCATCTATGCACAGTTCTATTTTTTTTGATGTTCATGATGATAAAGCCAATAAATTATTGAATAACAATCAAACAAATCTCCTACAAGACCTTGGTGTGAAAGAGATGGCATTTAATAATGTAGGTTAAGCAAAGGGATTCTTTCAAGCCATTTAAGATTTATGCACATGCTCATTATTTTGGTTGATGTGGATAGTATGAATCAATTAGATGCTTCTATTACTTTCCATAGAAATCTTTGGATGAGGTAGTTTTATCATTGTTATAACATGAGAAATGGAAGTTATTAGATGTTCATTGAATATCTCCTCAATTTTTAAAATGAGAACACCA
>JARHVA010003838.1:1542500-1547500 GCA_037957365.1 Torreya grandis
CTAAACCTAAACCCAAAACATTATACCCTAGATTGTAAACCTAGAACTTTCCTTATTTACCAATTGATTTAGTCCTAATTAATATCCTTTGTAGTAAAAACTAGGTTCACACATAGTATAGGGTGATTAGACCTTATATACACCCTTAAATCCAAATCCTACATGCCCTAAACCCTAATCCATAAACCCTATGCACTAATGCTTTAATCCCTAATCCCTTATCTATATTAAGTATAATGTGATCACAATATTTAATAACATGATCATGTTATTCTTAATATAGGTAACACTCGGGGTTCATTCCTAATTATTAACCCTAAAGCTTATATTAATAATAAAATGATCATGTTATTACATAACATGATCTCATTATTATTAAAATAAGCTTTAGGGTGCATTGGATAGAACAAAACATTATACAAGACATAAAATAATTTTGTTATTTAATAACATGATAATGTTATATAACACAATCACATTATTATTATTTTAGACTAAGCTCACTTCTCAATGACTATTTTTTACCTAAATCAAGAATTTTGTGCTCACAAAAATTCTCTACATACTTTTGTGAGATCTATAATGCTTGTGTACTTGACCGTACCATTGAAAAGTTA
The DNA here is from genome assembly GCA_037957365.1 of Torreya grandis. Classification (NCBI taxonomy): domain Eukaryota; kingdom Viridiplantae; phylum Streptophyta; class Pinopsida; order Cupressales; family Taxaceae; genus Torreya; species Torreya grandis. The sequence continues at coordinate 1,543,118 of JARHVA010003838.1, forward strand.
TGAATTGTCCCTTCTAATGGGTGACATCAAATTCAAAGAGGAAGATGTTGAAGAATAAAAAATTGGAGTAATTATAAGATTTGAGAGAGAAATATAAGATACAAATGCAAAAACTTCATGGTAGATAAGGTACAAACCCTAATCTTGATGATCCAAATGCCATAGATAATGAACCAATTGACAATAATTAATTAAACAATGATGAAATTGACCATAATCAATTGAATAATGTTGAAATTGACCATAATAAAATGAACAATAATGAAATTGAAAATAATGAATTAGTTAATGTTGGAAGACCACATTCAAAGTTTCAAGTTTTTTATTTTTTTGATGATTAATCTATGTATGATGCTTCACCCCCCATGATTGAAGAAAATTTGATGGAAACAAATAATGATGAATTTAAACATCAAAAAAATTTCATGAAAACATATAATGAAAAAATTAAGAATGAAAAATTGTCATCCCACCTCTAAATAATGAAAGTAATAATGATTTTGAAACACCCTCTCAACAAATTCCACTATTACCAACACCTCTAAGAATTATGTGTAGAAAATACAAGTACTTAATTGAATTTAATGAACATATTTTAGAACCAATGCATAACAAAATGGCTGATCATCATTCAAAAAGATTGGCTCAACAAATTTGGGATACTTTATTTTATAATTTGGAGTATGATAGGCAAAGATGTCAATTATTTGTTTCATTGATAAAATTGATTAAGATGAGACCTATAATGTACACATTAAGACTAAGAACATCTAACATGGATGATGAAAATAATGAAATTGTTGAAAATATACATGATGCATATCATAATGTAGGCCCAAAATCATGAACCAAAGATTATAATGTTGCCTAGAGTATACTTATAACTTTTTTAGTAAGTGACAAAATAGGGAATAAATGAATGTTTTAAAAAAAAAGCTGAACACTTAATATAAAGAGAAAAATAATAATGAAATAAATTGAAAGACATGAAAGACTTAATGAACCTAACACTAATGAGCTCTGGGCATTCTCTGGTAAACTTTCAAAAAAGGAAAAGGCTATAGTTGATACTCTCAAATAGTTTCTCAAATTTGGAAAGATAATACAAGAGTTTCACCTAATGCAAGAGACTTTGTGAAAAGAAGAGTTGGTTCTCATAACTATAAATTGTATCCAAAACAATTATTGGATATGACTTAAACATAATTTTACTCTAAATTTAAAAAAAAATCCATAAATTTCTATTTATAAAAGACATTTTGAGATGGTAAAACCTTTCTATGTTAAAATAAATCACACACACAACACTTGTTGTTGTAGGCACCAAGTTGAATTTTTAATGCACTATGATGGTTTTTGCTATATTCATTATACTTTGCATAATAACAACATTTTTTAGGAGTGTGGCATTGAATTACCACCAAAATCATATAGATAATTTATTCCAACTATCTTTTTCAAAAGATAAGATGAATAATTATTTTACAATAAATCATGTTTAACTAGAAATTAAAACATTTGTAATGGATTACCAAAATTAAAAAATGTGTCCATGAGGAGATTACAAGTGCAATTGGATAGGAATTAGTTGTTTTAAGCAAATATAAATCAGTGACTTATCAAGTAAAATATGGAAAAGAATCTAAAAGGTGTGAGATTGTTACAAAAAGGATACCTATTTCTGAATTTTCGGTTAAATTTAGGGAGAAGATTATTTATAAGTATACAAGGCACACACATAGGGATGAACATTTCAAGATAAGAAAGGATACATTATCACTTGGTTTAATTGTTTCAATAGTTTAAATCAACATTACATTTGGTCAGACAATTACACATCACAATTCAAAAATGAATGGATGTTTTATTAGTTGCTCAGGATGCACATTACCATTGGTGTAGAACACATTGGAGTTTCATTGAGGCTAGCCATGGAAAAGGGGAGCATGATGGTGATGGATCATGTGTAAAATTATCTATTACAAGGGAGGAGTTCAAATTTGAAGAGGGTGTTCATTTTATAGAAGCAAAAACTATGGTTGAATGGTGTAATGAGAACATGTGTCATGATGCTCAACTAAATTGTGCTATTCATAGAAATTTATGGTTAATGGAGAAATAAAACTTGACAAAGTATGAGAATTTTATGACTCTAATGGGTTCAAATGACCTCCACTCATTTTGTATCTCAATTACAATTTTTTAGGCTATTCATATGAGACACTTGGCATATTTATGTTTTACATGTGTGGAATCTATTTGGAATGAGTGTGAGTCATAAGAGTGGGTGGATGATTGAAGTTCCAAACTACTAATTCCTATCAACACATATCAGGATAGCATTGCAACTTATTAATATGATATCATCAGATGACTTGGACCATGTATCTAATCTAGCATATTTAGGTAGAATATTTTTCATTATGTATACTTTATTTTCATTATATATCTTCATGTTGTCACTAAAAATGATTTTTTTGATACAAAGAATGTTTTTGCAGTTATTGTAGATGAGGATAATGAAGAAGGGACTGATTACTACTTCTGTTAGTGTGTAGAGGAAAATAAAATATTGACTTCCCCAGTTATAGATGGAGAAAACATTGAATATCCCACTAGGTTAGTGGTAGTCACTGAAACTTGGTTATGACGATATCCTATAAAATATTTAGTTAGTCATTGTTTGAAGAGTTTGAAACACATATGAATATACTACACTATTCATATTTAATTCTTGAAATGGATATTCAATTACAAAAATATCATGGAATGCCATTAAATAGGAAACTGTGGAAAGTTCAGGAGTTAGACCATGAACCTATTCTTGATACTATCAAGGTTAGAGAAAATCCTAGTGGTTCATTGGATTGAAATATTAAAGCATGTTGACTTTTCAAATGTATATGTAAACAATTTTATCAATTTTTTTTTATTTCCTAGGTAGTACATATAAATTTCATTTTTAATTACTTACTAACAATTTTTTGTAGGTTAGTGGTGCTAGATAAGATTCCACCTTCACATGGTTAGCACTGTTAGTAAAGAATTATATATTATTAAAGCTAATAGAAGCTTAGGTTGGATATGATCAAATCTTAGGTTGGATGTGATCAAAGCTCAAGAAATGACTTACTCATTTCATTTTATGGTTATTTGAACTTAAGGTTAAAAAATGCTATTTTATATTAAGAAGGGTGTTCTTGAGGCTAGAATGGGTGGTGGGTTTGTCCTAGATGTTGTCTTCACCCACCATCCCTTGAACATGTTGGAAGTGTCAGTTTTCACTCAAGAATCATAATAAGTAGATTTCTACAATGACAACTTAAACTTTGACAACATTTGTTGTCAATGTTTTTGATCTTCAAAATGGTAGTGAAAATGCAGTTCCAAATGGATTTGAGCATTGCGGTAGTGTGATAACATGTAATTTTCCTATATCGATTTGATCAAATTGATAGATTCATAGGTGGTCTTATAGGTATAAATTATAGTTGGATCTTAAGAAGTTGTTTGTTCACTAACAAAAAGTTACATTTTTAGACCCATCATTGCAACTTTTCTAATGGATTGAACTGAAAGCTTCCACTTGAGTAATCTAGGATGAGATTAGAGGGATTAAATAGGTAGAGAAGGGATTTTAAGATTCACGTAAATGACTTACAATTTTAATTTTATGCATGTTTGAACATGGGATAAAAAATTACATGTTTCTTGTATTAGAAAGAGTATTCTTGAGGTCAGAATGAGTGGTGGGTTTATCAATTGGCCCTGATGGGAGGCCACGAACCTAGTATTAGATGTTATTCACCCCCCCACCTTTAGACATGTTGGTAGTGTCTATTTTGACTCAAGAAGCATCATAACCAAAGTTATGTAACCATAACTTAAACTTTAACAAAATTTGTTGTCAGTGTTTTCACTCTCTAGAACGGTAGTGAAAATGCACTTTTGGGTGGATTTGAACATCATGGAAGTGTAATAACATGTGATTTTCCTATCTAGATGTGATCAAAGTGACAAATACATTGGTGGGGGTCCCGAAGGTATAAATTTTAGTTAGAGATCAAGAAGTTGCTTGTTCACTTCCAAAAAGTTGTATTTTTGGACCCATCACTACATCCTATCTAATGGATTCATCTTGAAGATTTCACCTAAGTAATCTAGGGTGAGATTATAGGGATTAAAGACGTAGGGGAAGGATCTGAAAGTTCACATAAATGACTTATATAAATTTTTATATTGGCCAAAGAGGTTATCTCTCTTGATGAAGAATGCAAGTTATCATAGACTAAAGCATTGCATAGTTATTTAGATCCTATTTTGGTTTGCCCCAACAATTTAATTACATGAAATTATGTTGACATTATCATGTGTTTCGAGTGA
>JARHVA010003838.1:1552500-1572500 GCA_037957365.1 Torreya grandis
CTCTCAGTATCCACGAGCCTCCAGTGGATGGAAACACAGGACGGAGATGCTATTTCTGTTGTCTCTTCACGAGATATATGGATTGATCATAATACACTTTCCAACTGCGCAGATGGTCTTGTAGATGTCACTCTTGCTTCCACTGCAGTAACCATTTCTAACAACCGTTTTTCTTACCATGACAAAGTAAGAAATTAGGAAATTATGAACATTAAATATCTATGCAGATGCATTTAAGCGTAGTTTCATTGATATTGGACAAATGATTAATTTATGCCTTTATAATAAAACAAAAACAGGTGATGCTTCTGGGCCACAGCGATGATTATACTGCTGATAAAGACATGAGAGTGACTGTGGCATTCAACAACTTTGGGCCTGGCCTATTAGAACGCATGCCAAGGTAATTGAATTAAATTCATTATTATATATTTCTCAACCAATTCAAACATAAACTAACTCCCAACAGTAAATTAACTGCATGGATTGATTATATGCAGGTGCCGACATGGGTATGTGCATGTCGCCAATAACAACTATGAGCAGTGGGGAATATACGCAATTGGAGGAAGTGCCAACCCCATCATCAGAAGCGAAGGCAATCGTTTTGTGGCTCCAAACGAGGAGTACAAGAAGCAGGTGACATGGCGAGAGAGCCCAGATAGAAAGAGTTGGTTGTGGAAGTCTGTGAGTGATACCTTTTTTAATGGAGCATACTTTGTTCCATCGGGCCGAGGAAAAGCTCTTCCCCTCTACCAAGCAGGCCAACAATTCAAAATTGGTAATGGGAGATTGGTATCCATATTGACTCAGCATGCAGGAGTCCTCGCCTGCAGCCCCTCTGGCCCTTGCTTGTAATTATTCTTGTTCTACTTTAGTCTTTTCTTGTGGATAATATGGTTTCCTCGTATAAGACTTATGATAACTTGAAAAGGCATATTCTTCATGAAAGAGGAAGGGTTAGGTATCTCATGTGGGACATGATGGTAGGATGCCTAAGCCCTCTCATGATTACTTTTAGAATTTATCCTAGTGGCTGTATGCCTGATAAATTCTATGCTTGTGATTCTTGTGTTTTCCCTTTTATGTTTCATTCTTGCTGAAAATAGATTCGATATGGGTAACCTCTCGATTTAGAGTTGTTTGGAGTGACACCTTGGGGTAACTATCTCCTTGAACCCAATACAAATCGATTTCTATTTTTCTTTATTTAAATTACGCCATGATGTGAACATTCCTGAAGCTGGGAGTCTTACTCGAGGGTGCCTAGAGCAGTCAATTGATGATGAAAAAAGGTTGGGAGGTGATCCCACCTTATGTTGGATATGTGTTTCACTTGGAATGAAGAGGAGTACATCATCTATTGTAGAAAAATCATGCTTTGTTACTTTTTATAACTGGTTGGAAGCCAAGGAATAATTGTTCTCAACTAAACATATTGTATAAATATTTTAATGATTGATTATGGGCCAAATGTGATCCACTATTATTATTGAGTTTACCAACTGAATGTACTTGATTTTTTATTGAAGAGAGCTATTTAATAGTCTGATTAGTTTATGGAATTATTATACCTCCTTGGGATGGATCTTTACTAAAAATGGAATCCTTGTAGAGGCTTATATATATTTTTGACTGAGTTTGGCCAAGTTAATGGATTTAATATATATAAGCGTATTGATGTTATTATATTGAATACCTTTTGAATGCTTGTTCATTGCATCTTGAGTTAATTTTGAAGGTATGGTCTTAAATTAACTAAATATATAAATATTAATGATGATTCTTAGGTGAAGTCATGTGATATAGGCTACCTGTGATTTGGGAGTTTATGATAAGCTATGTTGCTTTTATGAATATGGTTGACCTTTTTAGCATTGACCATCTCTTTTTATCTCATGTGAAGAGTTAAAAAAAAAAAAGATAATTAACTATGGTATTATTAAAGGGAATAACAATCAAGCTTGTTAAAATGAGATAAGCAATAGTGCTTCTAGCCTAGTTATGTCCATCATAAATAAAGACTTATGTAGTATTGTCTTGAACCTTGTTAGTAAAATAAGTCATGTCGTGTTATGATAATTTGGATTCAGACCCTTGGGAAGGAGTCATTTGTTAAGAAAGCTCTTAGGCCTTTATGGCATTTTCTATATAATGATAAGTATGCCTTTCTTGATTCAATCTTCTTGATATCTAGCTTTAAAAAATAATCTTTGTGCCTCCTCAAGTATTCTATTAGGAACTACAGTTCAGACTAAGCTTATTCATAAGTGAGTGAATCTTAAGAAAAAAATAATGGTTGAGTGATCACTATTAATAATAAACTTAGTATAACTTTTTCATTTGAGTATTTTTTATTTTATGGAAAAGAATGCCTTTTGAATGAATTATTAATTTATGTACTGAGCAAGTTTTCTGCCTTAGAATTTTATTGCATCAAGATCCTCTTGTATAAAAAGGAGAATAATAGCCAAGCTAGGATCATGAGCTAAAAGGTTAATAAGGGACAATTGGATGGGTTCCACAATAGAATCCCTTACATGAATTAATTATTAAGAGAGCAGGATTTAAGACCATTCCTTGACTCTATGTTTTTAAATCATGATAAATATTTGAACTGTCTCTTAGACTTGGCATAACATGACATGTGTCTATGATAATACTAGGATTCTTCTCTTAGGATGAGCTAACCAGTTGAATTTTGGATTGAGTGGCCTTATGCTATTGAAGAGTCAACTAAACTATTGAGAATATTGGTATAGTTTTGAAATCTTGTTTTAAGCATTGATGTTTCTATTTTATAGAATTCAACTGAGTCTTGCCTTGATGGCTTCTTTAAATTTGTATTTTGGTCTCAAAAGTTTTCTACATTTCTCTTTGTGCTCGATTCTAGCCTTGCCAATTCATTTGGTGTAGGTTTTGGTTTAAGCATGATTTTTGACAAGTTAAAAATTAATGGAGACAATAGTTCTATCTCGGTTCGGGCATTACATGAGAATCTTAAATATTTTTTTTAAGAACATGCCTTAAAAAATTAATGTAAAATTTCAAAATCTAACAATTACTTTATCCATTATTTCATGTGGTGAACTTTAGTTAGGGTCTAACAATGAGCTTCAAATAATTGATGAGGTAATGGTTTCCTTAAAAAAATGATTTCTATTTGAGAGTTTCACATATGACCAATGAATTTCATTTCAGTGAACATTATTTAATAATAGGATGACCCATTTTAGATTATTTTAATTTTTCTCTACACTAAAGAAGAATTGGTCCATTGCATAATTTCTCTTCATTGTGGTCCATATATTATATTATAATTTATGTGACTACATCATTGATTGAGTTCCTAAATGTTTTATGGTGAGTTTTTGTATGTCCTACATGGTTTTTCCATTGTTTATTATCCTAAAAATGTTCACCCCCATTAATTGATCATTTGGCCACATTTTATGAACTTGCATTTGGTCTTCTTTATCCCTAGAGTAGTAAACTCTGACTATGCATAAATTATAACATTTTATCTCTACCCTCATCAACTGAGTTAGCTCAATCAATAATTGTAAACGTAACCTATATAAAGAGTGAAGAAATTATGGTAAACAAAGGTGAAGAACCTTAAGCCTTTGTTGATCCTCTAAAATAAAATAAAAATAACCAATATTACTTTCCTAGTCATCTACAATATAGAATCTAGGACCTTAATGACTTTTCCACATTTCAGCAATATTTTAGCATCAATTCACATTACACATAGAATGTAGATCCCTACCACAATAAAATAATCAATCATAACACTTTGGTCCACACTTTAAAATATAAAATGACCAATCAAAGATGTTGATGCCTTGCAAGCTTTGGACACTTTACAATAGTTACAAGTCATGCTAATCCAATACATGCTTTGAATCTTAATATAAATTATGATCTGGGCCCCCAAGATGACATAAGCCAGTCTTATTTAAATACCACACAAGGCATGTAATATATATTATGATTTTATAAAATGTTTTTAAGACTTAGAAGTGAGGCAGAATTAGTATTAAATAGAAATAAAAATTAATTCAACTACATTTAATAAGAAGGTAAAATGTAATTACATTTATTCAAATCATACCTTCTGCAAGGAATGAGTTTTGTCTTTGTCTATCCCTCTTTTTAGCCTCACTATCATCGATGATGGAGGAGGGAGGAGAGTGGTAATGGCAAAATAATAACCTAACGTTATAAAATTTGTTATCATGTCTATTATAAAAATAAAATACAAAATCATAAATATAACATTTTCCACTTTATTATAATTACCAAATTTCAAACATAAATAGACCTGGTCTTGTAATCCACTCTAAAAACAAATAATGTAATACTTTATTAAGTTCAATTTAAATAGAATATCTAAGTAGTAACTATATCATTGCAAACCAAGCAACAAAGTTTAGTAGGTAGTCAAACTCAAGAAACTAATTTTAACTATATTCAGTGTCAAAACATATGACTTCAACTCAAAAATTGATTATATTTTTCAGAAATGAAAACAAAGGGTAAATATAACCATACGACCAAAGAAATATAATCATTAAAATTAAAAAAATTAAAAAATCAATGAATGAGCCACCACTAATATTATATTATCTTGTAATTTTTGTAAACATGATAAAAAGGTGGTGCTAAGAACATATATTTTCAATTCACTTTAATTATTCTCCATGCAAATCTATAGGTAAATGCAAGTACTATTTATTTTTCCTAGATGCCATAAACTAATAGTGGTCCTAAATATGTAAGTTACATTAGAATAGGTTTTATAAAGTGAAAGAGAGTAAATCAGTAGCCCTACGTCACTCATAAACTGAAATAATGTAAATCAATAGTCGCACATCACTCGAAACCCATGACTATTGAATGCATCTCACATTTAGTGAACTAAACTTTAAGAAAAAAAATATATTAGATTTAATAATCCCATATCTTTTTACTAGTGTTCCTCTAGACTTTATGATCTTATTTTATATTCACTTTAATAATTATTCCAAAACATATTTACTTGTAATAAGTGTTCCTTAAAATTGAAGTTCCATTTTTGTTAGCAAGAATAAATTATATGATTACGAAGACAGGTTCCAATTATGGATACCTTATTTTTCAAAGGTTAGTCTATGGAATTTTAATGTGTTCTTAACCTTGAAATAATTTCTCCAAGTGTCAACATATTAGAAACATGAATGAATGGAAAATATAATATAGACTTTGGGTCCTCAATGCGGTTTTCTAGTTTCAACACTCTATTTCAATGTTGATTCACATTGCAAATAGAATGTGCATCCCTACCAAAATAAAATAATTTATCATAACACCCTAGTCCACACATGACAATAGTAAATGACAAATCAATTATGTTGATGCCCTACAAGTTTTATACCCCTTTTTAATAGGTGTATGCCATGTCAATCGAACTTCTTTTATGCCATGTCCTTCTCAAATGGCATCAGGCATGTAATGTATATTGTGACTTTAAAAGAATGATAGGGAGACTTAGAAGTGAGTCAAAATTAGTATTAGATAGAAATAAAAATAAGTTTAAGTACTTATCATATCACTAAAATCAATTAATAAGAAGGTAAAGGGATGCATTCCTCAAGGATGAATTTTTTCTATGTCTAGCTCTTTTTTAGACCTCACTATGTCCTATCTATGTAATTTCCATTTACTTCTTTTATATCATGACAATCAAAAACTTCATCCTAAATTCTCTGAGATGAAATTCAAATTACTACCAAAAGTATTACTACATCCTAGGTATTTTCTTTATTTCATGTCTAAAAGTATAACACATTTCATACACACTTGTTATCTCATATAACAATTTTTCATGCATTTACATTTCTTATAGAACCTTATAATGCCAATTCTATGGTTAGATTTAAATGTGAAGGAAGGGGTTGGATCATTGCCATCCACTGCTAGAAAAGAATTAAGAATTGCATTTTTCAATTAGATTTCCTAGCACAATATTGCTTGTATAAAAACATGTAATAGAAGGATTTCATTTTGTGCAGCATGAGTGCAAGATTTAGCTATGAGATTATAAAAATTCATGATAATATATATCTTCTCTCAGTCATCATATGTCAGCCAATGGTGGTGTTGTAAATCATACCACACTAAATTTCAAATTTTTAGTAAAAAAAACATTCAAATCATTTGACACTATTTTTTCATTCAACAAAACATGAATGATAAAAAAATAGTATTAAAATCACAATGGAAAATAAAGGTAACTAAATATATTTATAATATTTTAAAACTAAAATAGATATCATTATTTTTGAAGTATTTTGACACAAACTAAACTACAACATTGAAATCCTTCAACAGATAAAGTAAGCAAATAGAGAAAATACCCAAGGAGAATAACCATGTCAAACTAGAAGCAAGGGTTATGATAACAAAATCCATATTGGAAGTTTTTGAAAACCAATATAAGATTATCAAGAATTCAAACCCCTCAACTAGATTAATCACCTAACAAAACAAATCACAACCTAAGAACTAAAACTTCAACGTGAAGTCCTACCCAAAACTACCAAAAGAAATAAGAAGGCATAATTTTGAATTAAAATAAGAACCCCAAAAAATATCACCCAAGGTTGAAATGTAAATCAATAATAAAGATGAATAATATTAGAAAACTTAGATTTATAGTGCTTCCACATCTTTCAATAAATTTACTTTGATGGAATGCAATGGAAATAAAATATAGATTACAACCATGAAGGCATGGTAAATAGCTTTACTGGGTGTTTCTAGACAGAATTAAATAATTTGATATGAAAATCCTCAATGCCTTGATATTAGTTCTCATAAATGTTTCTAAGAATGGCTAGAAAATGTAAAAAAGTGTTGTCAATATCCCCTAGATAAGTGATTATAATAGAAGGAAACAAATGTCCTGTGTATCTAACATAGTTGGATGCAATTATTTAAATTAAATGAGTGTTTTCACTACCCTTAGCTATTATATTAATAAAATTTATGGGATCCTACTTATAAAATAAAAATACCTCTCACCATAGAGACCAATTGGACTATTTTCATCGTTAGGACCAACTACTATGTATAAAGTTTCTTGTATATTTCAATGTAAACACTAGAATAGATTCAAATTCAAGCATCGAAACTCAAATCTTACCAAATAACAAGCACTAAGGGAAAAACAATATGAACAAGGGCATGATTACCCATACATATCACTAAATTTAGGTGATAACAAATTCTATGATACTAATTTATTCAATATTGGAATTTATAAGTTAATATAATGTAAATAATTCTATAAAATTTATTATCATCTTTTATAAGAGAAAACAACATAGAAATGACATTTTCCTCTTTATTATTGTTATCAATTTCAATATGTGCAAAGTCATCAGAATGTGCAAATTATGGGAATTTTTGGTATGGGTGGCTCAGGTAAAATCACACTAGAAAAAGGATTATTTAACCTGAAATGTTCATCTATGGAGAGTTTCATTTTTTTATATGTTCATGATGATAAAGCCAATAAATTATTGAATAAAAATCAAGTAAATCTCCTACAAGACCTTGGTTTGAAAGAGATGTCATTTAATAATGTAGATTAAGGAAAGGGATTCTTTCAAGCCATTTGAGATATATGCACATGCTCATTATTTTGGTTGATGTGGATAGTATGAATCAATTAGATACTTCTATAACCTTCCACAAAAATCTTTGGATGAGGTAGCTTTATCATTATTATAACACAAGAAATGGATGTTATTAGATGTTCATCGAGTATCTCCTCAATTTATAAAATGAGAACACAAAATTAGTTTCATATAAATCATCTCTTTTATTGGCATGTTTTTATATAACCTTCACCACTTGCTAGATTTGAATACGTTGTTGAAAAATTATTAGCTACCTGTAATGGATTGACATTCTCACATAAGATTTATAAAGGATAGTTGTATAGAAACTCCTCCAACACTTTGTAGGAGTCCTAATTAAACAATATTTCTCAAATATTGCCCACCATCATCATATAGAGGTAAAAATTAAGCCATGATGCTTTATATGAGGAAGAAAAAGTGATGTTCTTGGATACAATGTGTTTCTTCATTGGAAGAGACAAATTTTTGGCCATTATAATGTGGGATGGATCAGGATGTAGTGGTCTCTAGAGTTGCAAAAGGCTTGTGAGTAAGTGTCTTGTTGAGATCGATGATTAAAATTGTATAAGAGTACATGATCACTTGAGGGGCATGGTAAGATAAATTATAACAAGTTAGTCACCCCATTGTATTTGGTATAAGGAAAAGACTATATATTTTTAGAAATAGGAGGAGGTGAGGAATTTGATACTTTATTTACTTGGTAGTCAAAATTATGCCCAGCATGATTTATTTAAAAAAACATCTTGTTTTTACTTTTTTATATTCAAGAAGAATCCAAATTTGAGGAATGACATTGAGCACACTATAATATGATCTTTCTCACATTCTTATTTTATCCTAGCATATGAATCTCATCATAAATACAATCACTAGCATAGGGTTTTGTGGACTCAAAATCACACATTCCCCCCTTAGACTAAATGTTTTTATTTTTTTAGGATATTATCTAAATAAATAAATTGCCACATTATCAACAGAGTTGGATAGGCATTGCTAGTCTAAATTTCATCATAGAAATATTCCATCATGGCCACCATTGAAAAATTTAATAGTTTTGGAGGTTTATTGCTCTGATCACTTAGAATATTTATGGAAGGTTGGAGAGGATGTGAGTGCATGTGTGCGCGCACACACATACACACACACACACAGATATATATAACAATATCAGAATCAAAGGTTTAAATGCAATAATTGTTTGTGATTATTTTTCCTGACTATATGCCTAGGTGATCAAACATGGTGTCATTTTGTTGATGAAAAATCATTTCGATTTTGTACTTAGGCATGATCTATGCCAACAACATCAACATTAAGATTCTAAACCTTCATGTTAAATATGTCATCCATATTTTTTGGTTTGGAGAAGTTCATATAATCCAACTACTAGGATTGATTCCACATGATGTTTGATATCTCCCCTCATGTTCCCCATGCTTGTTTTAGCATTTCAATTTTTTTGGTATGCCAAGTATCTTAGGTTGTAATAGAAGACACTCTTCTATGTTATAGATAGATTTCCACCATTTTTAATGTCTTCATATCTTTTTAATGGTGTTAGAGGATGGAGATAGGTTTATATTCATGTTCATAATATCCTCTTAGTCCCTTCTCCATTCAAAATTAACCTTAAAAAATAACCATGGAGTGGCAGCTAAGAGACATGTCATATAGTCAATTGCTTCATGACTGTCACAAATAGTCATCTGAGTGACCTAGATTAAGGATTTTAACATGTCCATGGGGTCATGAATATGGTATTTAAAGGATGAATACATCCTCATATTGGGAATAATCAAGTAAATATTTTCACTTTTTATGAGAGGGACTATGACAGTCAATACAATCATTCATAGTCTCATGTCATTATACTCACCTATAGGTACCTCATGAGGACCAATCGTGTTAGAACTCATGAGAAGTCAAAAAGAACTCATAACACATGATAATGTCAAAAAGATAGGTTTTGTAAAGTGAAAGAGTATAAATTGATAGTTAAACATCAATCGAAACACATGATAATGTGAAAATAATTTCAAGTAATTAAATTGTCAGGGTAAGCCAATTAGGATCTAAATAACAATGCAATGCTTTAGTCTATGATAACCTGAATTATTCATCAAGAGAGATAACCTCTTTGGCTAATCTCAATATTTTGAGCCCAATTATCACCCACATCATCAGATATTGAGCCAATTAAGTCAATTGTGGTTTAATGAGTGATGAAATTTTGACCAAGTTCATCCCTATGAACCTAATTCTTACTATATAAAGGATGTTAATTGGAGCTAAATTTATTGGTTTAGGGTTTAGGGTCTGTAATTAAAAGGGTTTGGGGTTTAGGGCTTATGGCTTATGGTTTAATGTAAATGGTAAAGGGTTTAGGGTTAAATATAAATGGTACAGGGTTTAGGGTTTAAAATATTAGATATAGGGTCTAATCACTAAGGTAATTAATTAAAATTTGAGCTAATTGTTCATCTATATATGACTTGATCACCTTCATGTTTGAATTTTTGATAAAAATTAGGTTCAATTATTCTATGTACATTTTGCATACATGTTATACAATTTATTGAGCCATAAATTTGGTTTAGGGGCTTACTGACCAAATTTGACCCTACAGGTCAAATTGTGCCCCTTTTAGGTGAAAACTTGATCTTTAGATGTTTTTATGGGCCTATTATAATTTCATGAAGTATTTAATAGCTCATTTGATTTGATTTTATGTGTATTTGGTCTTGGTCTTATCTTTTTAGTCCTAAGAGTCATTTTGGGGGTCAATATAGAGCATTAAATAAGTTATATGACCTCCTTAGGAAATGTAAAGGTTTAAAAAGGTGATGTCACACCCCATGTGTCCTAATAAGTCTTAATTAACTATTTCTAACTAAAAATTGGTAGGTTTTTTAGAATAAAGAGTATTTTTCTTTAAAAAAGGAGTTTGGCACTTGTGTGACCCATAAGGGAATGTGACACAAGGGAGAAGGTTAAGATATAACTCTTAAGATTATTCAAACCCATTTCCATGCTTGAATTACTCTAAAAGTTTCAAGTTTGAGTTAAAACCATTCTATTCCTTCATCCTTCCATGCACATATAACTAGTCAGTAGGTTTGTACTTGGTATCACAATTAGTGGAGGTTTCAAATAAATTAATCATGGGGTGTATTCTACACTTAATCATATTCCATTTCATGTTAGGTTGTAGAGGAATGGTTTCCTATGGTATATGAACCAATCCATGAGATTTGGCATATCTAATTTGCTTACCAATCTGTGCACCCTATAGGTTTTGGTTTAGTTTAGAGAAGTTTGTATAATCCACCTACTAGGATTGATTCCACATGATGTTTAATATCTCCCCTAATGTTCCCCATGCTAGTTTTAGTATTTCAAATTTTTTTGATTGGCCAAGTATCTTAGGTTGTAATAGAAGACACTCTTCTATGTTATAGACAGATTTCCACCATTTTTAATGTCTTCATATATTTTTAATGGTGATAGGTTTATATTCATATTCATAATCTCCTCCTAGTCCCTTCTCCATTAAAAATCAACCTTAAAAGAATAACCATGGAGTGGCAGCTAAGAGACATATCATATAGTCAATTGCTTCATGACGGTCACACACAGTCATCTGAGTGAGCTAGATTAAGGATTTTAACATGTCGATGGGGTCATGAATATGGTATTTAAAGGATGAATACATCCTCATAGTGGGAATAATCAAGTAAATATTTTCAATTTTTATGAGAGGGACTATGACAATCAATACAATGATTCACAGTCTCCTGTCATTATACTCACCTATAGGTACCTCATGAGGACCAATCATGTTAGAAAAGAGAGTCTAAGCTGGATGAAGTTATTGATAGTGTGAAGAGTTCATTTGGAGATATTAAATAGGCTTAGAACTTAAGAGAAGTCAAAAAGAATGAAATTATCCATACTTATATATATTGCCTACACAGTGGAATGTCCACCTACAAGTGGTCCTAACAAAGAGCTGAAGTGCTATAAGGACTGTTGAAGCACATGGAGAAACTCATTCATGAATTCCTAATATGTTTTAAAGTTTATGAAATTACTATTTGAGAGGTTGGATTGACAAATGGAAGTGGGAAACCATGTTCAAAGACTTAATAATTGTGTTCAAGGATCAAATTCCCAAAAGGTGAAAATAGAGCACTTGAGCCCTTTTACCAAGGTCATATAACAAGGTTGTCAGTATTCTTGGTGCATCTAAATTACTATGTCTTGTAGTCTCTACATCGGATTCCATCTTTCCAAAGTAAGGAAATGATTTGATCATATGATCTTCATGTTTGAGGAAACCAAAGATGCACTTTTAATCACTAATCTCAAGCAGTGACATCTACAATTATGATCCCCAAAGAGACTTTGCACCTCAAGGTTACAATACATACCATGTTTCCATGATTGGATAGTTTATATGGTTTAATATAGCATTCATAAACTTAATTTCATTTAAATAAGATGATGTATTGTGTTTTGAGCTCTATACACACCTATAGGTGTCTTTTGCCTGAGAGGTTGACTTACGGCCAATCTAAGGTACAAGTTTGAGAATGTTTTTCTTTCTTGTGGACCTAGAGATTGATGTGGACCTTGTTGGGCATAAAGACCATTAGGATAGGTTGGTATATTGATTTTTGATCATATAAGCACCTACAGGTGTGCCTAACTCCAAGGTCATTCACTTACAACCTACCTATAAATGTTCTTAGAGCTCTCAAAATAAACTTGGGGAATAATGGGCATATAAACAAGAGAATATTACTATTAAATGTTGATTTAAGTATTCCAAAGGATTTCCAAGAATATAATACAATATCTAAGTAAAACCAACACCCATGGGACTCCATGTTGCCATAACACAGTCAGTTGTAGTTGACTATGACACAACATTGAGCTAGGAAGCTACATTCTAAATGTTAACATATTGAAACATGGTGTGTATGATACCAAATGACCCTAAACTCTATTAAACAGGGATATTTTATTCAATAAAAAAGTATTCAAGGTATTGAGTTGTAAATTCATCTTATCCTTTGTTATAACTTTTAAGGAGATTGCATATTTAGTCTACAAAGAATATACATAGTTTTTAGGACTTGTGCCATCATGACTTTGTGATAAAAGATTTTTTTATGGGGAACATATATATAATATTGGAGAAGAGGGTATGACCTTACTATCCCTGGGGTTTGATTACACTCAAATAGACAAGATAATTATATTTAATCTCATTTTGATCATGAGAAATATTTAGTTGCAATGACTTAAGGGGTAACTTGAGTTAGCTATTTTGTACACACTTTTTTATTTATACATTTGAAGGTTGGGTCAAGAAATGAATCAGATATTTTTGCCTGTTTTCCCCACCAATTTAATTAAATTACACATACCTACTTACCATTAGCCTACACACCTATTCAAAAATTGTAGATTCAAACACTAAGTAGGATACACATTCGAACCTCGGTACACATGTAGAAGTAGTTAAGGTACACATTCGTAGGAATATTTATTATATACTACACATTAAAAAATCTCTTGATTTTATCCTAGTATAGTGAATATTTTGGTTCTCATTAAAAAAAATATAGTCAGCTACAGAGCCCAAATTTAATCTTATAAATATAGTATAGTTATTAGGTGTGCCAATTTTATAAACATGATTGCTATGGTTTGTTATCATATCTTAAATCTATCTTATGCTATTTTTTTTAATGAGTTGTCCAACTTGTATCTAGCCTTTAAAGCATAATTAAAATTCATATTTAAACCATCCAAGCTAGGGTTTCATAAACCATCATCCCCTTAGGGTAAAATTTTATGGTTTTATGACTAATTTTTTATTATTCCCTTTTCCATAATATAGTGTTTCCAATAACATTTCATTCATGCTCATTTTATTTACACCCTCTTCTCATAAATTGGTGAATGCATCCATTTTTGAAATGCTTACACCTTCTAAGGTTTCTCCCTAGGGTTCGATTCTATATTTCAGATCTACATCTTGTGTTGTGTATTTCATTGCTCAATCATAAGCCTTACCTTCCTTCATGTTTTTCATGTCTACATATAGTTACAACTAAAAATTCTAGACCTACATATCTAACTAATTGAATTGATAGACTAAATGCTACTACTTATAATTTCATTCAAATTTCTTTGTGTAGTATTTATGTTTCTGTGATTTCAAAATGGCTATTCTAATGACGTTTCTTCTACTGCTAAATTTTATTCAAATGTTAGTGGTTATGTTTAGAATCTTAATCATGGTGATAATAATAGAGGTAATGTTTATGATAATGCAAATGATTTTGACGATGTATATCCTAATAGTGTTACTAAAATTTATAAATTTAGAGATCTAATTCAAAATAATATTGCATTCTTTGTACATATATTTTTTAAATTAAAGGAAATACAAAATATAATTAGGGATAATGCACCTACACCTTAAAATGCTACACATATTCCCTTGAATGTTCATAATCTACTTATTGGAGACACCAATTCTACATTTTGTGGTGAGGATATTAGTCCTACTAATCCTATGACTAATGTACCATGATGACCTTTTTCTCACTTTTTTATTTGTTGGTCATGATAATAATCATGCATATATTCATACCAATGCTAATCCTATTATGGATTCCACACATGATTTAACATCTCAAGATTGATTGATTTAAAAACTTAAAGCTATGAAATTAAAAATGTCACAACTATCTTAAGGGGTTCACAAGTCTATTCATGTGGTTAACTATAATGACATATTACATAACCCATTGGATCACGAGACTCATTTTTCATCCTTTTCCTTTTAATTTTTAATTCGTAAATTTTACTTGTACAAAAGGCACAAGTGACCCTTCAAATCACATTAGATCCTATTATTCTTCGTGATTTTATTTTACTCACGATAACTGACTCATGACCAAGATTTTCCAAAGAAGTATATAGGAATATGCCTTGAATTAGTTATACACCTTACCTATAAGATCCATGTCTCAGTTTATTTGTTTAGTTAACAAATTAATAACTCATTTTTATATGAGAATTAGACAAAAGGTTATGTTTTTTCAAATCACTAAACTTTAACAAGGACCTAATGAGAATGTTGTTGACTATGTACTTAGATTCAAGACTATGCTTACATATATGTCTCATGAAATCCATTATAGTGAGATGAAAAATATTTTGTCCAATAGTTTAATACAACCACTCATTGACAACATTATGTTCATTACTTACCAATATTTAGATAAATTTTTTTGTATGCTTTGAAACTATGAGACCAAAATATTAGAGTCCAATATGCTCAAGTATACATCTAATGCTTACCTCTACTACTTTCAATTGTCAAAGAATATCAAAATTTAAATATTTGACTAATAATGTTTTAATTTTTCAAGCAAAAATTGAGGCCAAAATTTAAACTCAACTTCAAAACCACCTAATAGGTTTGTTCTTCCACTTTCTAGTACCCTTTGACAATTTATCATATCAGTGTAACTTTCTCAAAATTTTGACTGCATTTGCTTATGGTTCCCATTACATTTTTATCTATATTTTTTTACATCTCAAGTCACAAATCCAAATCATCGTTGCAATGCCAATGCTCTGGAGATAAGGCATTGAGGTTCTAAAGTCCATATTGTAACTTATGTTCATCCATGCTAGTAATATACTGGCAACTTGGCCATATAGAACTTACAAATGGTGGAAGATTTCAAAGTGAGATGAGCAGGGATGATGAGGGGAATGATAAGGTATTTTATTTGATATCATATACTAGAGGGCCCATATCATACACATACCCCAAACTCAGTGTATCTGTTGAATTTACATAACCTACACCCAATACAAAGTGGTTTGTAACAATGTAATAGCATGTATATGGGGGCAACACATATAGGTTATGGAGTTTATCTTGTTGCTTTCATTGCGGTTGAAGTGAATACCAAAGCTTTAAAAAATGCATGCCACATGGATGTATAAGGGGCCATCACTCATGACACAATGTGAAATCCATGGTAGAGGAGTCACTGGTTCAAACAAAAGGTGGTCGATTGACGATCATTCTTAGGTTGTAGAGAGAGTTGGTAGGTTTAATTGTCATGTAGTAGGAACACAACATATAATTAAAAAGGGAATATATTCCACAAATAAAAATAAAACACTTACCAAATAAAACTACGAAAAATTAAATATACAATTCTTTTGGCGTTCCTTACAACTTTGGAGTAACTACTAATTATATTTATTGTTAAAATATGACTTCTATCCATCCCATTTCCCCCAATTTCAAATGTTGAAATAAGAAATATTAAATACTTAAAGATAGAACTAAATTTGACAGTAAACCTTACCTCTCATACAAAATGTTATGAAAATTATTTCTTCAATATTACACTTCAAATGCTAATGTAATCTATTAAAATCAAATCAATTAAAAATAAAATAAAATAAATTAATATATATTATCGTTATAACTGTTTATAATTTTTTACGCCCTACCAAATTTTGACCTTCCATCTAATAATAATAAAAAGGAGGTGTACTCAAAGACAAAAGTCAATAAATGAACCACCACTGCTATTACTATATTTTATAAGAGCTGTACACGCAATTCAAAGCCGGCTCCAAGCACATATATTTTCAATTCACGTTAGTTATTCTCTAAGCAATCTCAGAGGCAGATGCAGGTATTATTTCCTTTTTCTGGATGTTAGAAAAAATCAAACTGCTAGATAGAGATAGATAGATAAAGAAGAGGTTTGTGTTATTTTGAAGTGATAAACATAAGGAGGCCACCTGTGAATCGTCCACGTTCTTCTGTTGTGACGAGCAGACTTGACGGCGGATCACTGCTATCTGCAGCCGCTTTTTTGAGTGCATATATATACAAGTACCAACCACGGACAATCCAATGCAATAAACAACATCAGTTCTGAAGCCTAGTGAATGTTTTTCAATTAATAGGATTGATTAAGGCATTTAAAGGTGAAAAGAAAAGTCGTTTTAGCACTCAGTATTATCTCAATGGAACAGAGATTGATTATGGCTGCCTCCATCTTGTAGCTAATGATAGTGTTCATGAATTTCCATTTCCAGGCTTCCTTGTCTTCTTCAAGCCCCTCTTATAATGTGATTGATAAGTGTTGGAGAAGATACCCACATTGGGCACAAAACAGAATAAACCTTGCAGATTGTGGCGTTGGTTTTGGAAGTGCAGCCATGGGAGGCAAAGGAGGAGAGATATAGAGTGTCACCAGAGATGATGACGATGCTGAAAATCTGCTGCCTGGGACACTCAGATACGGAGTTACACGTAATGGTCCTCTATGGATAGTTTTTGCCACGGATTTGGAGATAAAGCTTGAGATGCCCACAAGACTATCGACGCAAGAGGGGCAAATGTTCACATCAGAAACGGGCCTTGCATCCGCCTGTTGAATGTGACCAATGTTATCATTCACGGATTAAATATCCACGACTGTAAGCCAAGTTTATCTGCCACTGTTCTCCTCTCAGCATCCTATTTCTGTTGTCTCTTCACGAGATATATGGATTGATCATAATACACTTTCCAACTGCTCAGATGGTCTTGTAGATGTCACGCTTGCTTCCACTGCAGTTACCATTTCTAACAACCGTTTTTCTTACCATGACAAAGTAAGAAATTAGGAAATTTTGAAAATTAAATTTCTATACAGATGCATTTATGCGTAGTTTCATTGATATTGGACAAATGATTAATTTTTGCCTTTGCAATAAAATTAAAACAGGTGATGCTTCTGGGCCACAGCGATGATTATACTGCTGATAAAGACATGAGAATGACTGTGGCATTCAACAACTTTGGACCTGGCCTATTAGAACGCATGCCAAGGTAATTGAATTAAATTCATTATTATATATTTCTCAACCAATTCAAACATAAACTAACTCCCAACAGTAAATTGACTGCATGGATTGATTATATGCAGTTGCCGACATGGGTATGTGCATGTCGCCAATAACAACTATGAGCAGTGGGGAATATACGCAATTGGAGGAAGTGACAACCCCATCATCAGAAGCGAAAGCAATCGTTTTGTGGCTCCAAACGAGGAGTAAAAGAAGCAGGTGACATGGCGAGAGAGCCCAAATGGAAAGAGTTGGTTGTGGAAGTCTGTGAGTGATACCTTTCTTAATGGGGCATACTTTGTTCCATCAGGCCGAGGAAAAGCACTTCCCCTCTACCAAGCAGGCCAACAATTCAAAACTGGTAATGGGAGATTAGTACCCATATTGACTCAGCATGCAGGAGTCCTTGCCTGTTACCCCTCTGGCCCTTGCTTGTAATTACTCTTGTTCTACTACAGTCTTTTCTTGTAGATATTGAAGCATTCTTTCCCCAGCTCATTCATTCTTAAAAAACTGTAACTTGTTAAATCGTGGAACATTCACGCTCCACTTTACTCGGTTCGGCCGTTACATGAGAATCTTAAATATTTTTTTAAGAACATGCCTTTAAAATAATAGTGTAAAATTTCAAAATCTAGCAATTACTTTAGTCATTATTTCATGTGGTGAAATTTAGTTAGGGTCTAACAACGAGCTTAAAATGATTGACGAGGTAATGGTTTCCTCAAAAAAATGATTTGTATTTGAGAGTTTCACATATGACCAATGAATTTCATTTCAATGGACATTATTTAATAATAGGCTGACCCATTTTAGAATATTTTAATTTTTCTCTACACTAAAGAAGAATTGGTCCAATGCATAATTTCTCTTCATTGTGGTCCACATATTATATTATAATTCATGTGACTACATCATCGATTGAGTTCCTAAATGTTTGGTGCAAAGTTTTCTTATGCCCTACATTGTTTTTCCCTTGTTTATTATCCTAAAAATCTTCACCCTCATTAATTGATCATTTGGCCACATTTTGTGAACCTGCATTTGGTCTTCTTTATCCCTAGAGTAGTAAACTCTGATTAGGCATAAATCTTAACATTTTATCTCTACCCTCATTAACTGAGTTAGCTCAATCAATAATTGTAAACGTAACCTATATAAAGAGTGAAGCAATTATGGTAAAAAAAGGTGAAGCACCTTAAGCCTTTATTGATCCTCTAAAATAAAATAAAAATAACCAATATTACTTTCCTATTCCTCTACAATATAGACTCTAGGACCTCAATGCCTTTTCCACATTTCAGCAATATTTTAGCATCGATTCACATTACACATAGAATGTAGATCCCTAACACAACAAAATAATCAATCATAACACTTTGGTCCACACTTTACAATATAAAATGACCAATCAAAGATGTTGATGCCTTTCAAGATTTGGACACTTTACAATAGTTACAAGTCATGTAATCCAATAGCTGCTTTGAATCTTAATATAAAGTATGATCTGGGCCCCCAAGACTACATAAGTCACTCTTCTTTAAATGCCAGACAAGGCATGCAATATATATTATGATTTTAGAAAAGGTTTGTAAGACTTAGAAGTGAGGTAGAATTAGTATTAAATGGAAATAAAAATTAATTCAACTACATTTACTAAGAAGGTAAAATGTAATTACATTTATTCAAATCATACCTTCTGCAAGGAATGAGTTTTGTCTATGTCTATCCCTCTTTTTAGAATCCCAATCATCGATGATGGAGGAGGGAGGAGAGTGGTAATGGCAAAATAATACCCTAACGTTATAAAATTTTAAAAAATTTATTATCATGTCTTATATAAAAATAAAATATAAACTCATAAATATAAAATTTTCCACTTTATTATAATTGCCAAATTTCAAACATAAATAGACCTGGTCTTGTAATCCACTTTAAAAACAAATAATGTAATACTTTATTAAGTTCAATTTAAATAGAATAACTAAGTAATAACTATATCATTGCAAACTAAGCAACGAAGTTTAGTAGGTAGTCAAACTCACAAAACTAATTTTAACTATATTCAGTGTCAAAACATATGACTTCCACTCAAAAATTGATTATATTTTTCAATAAAGAAAAAGAAGGGTAAATATAACCATATGACCAAAGAAATATAATCACTAAAATTAAAAAATGAAAAAAACTAATGAATGAGCCACCACTAATATTATATTATCTTGTAGTTTTCGTACACATGATAAAAAGGTGGTGCTAAGCATATATATTTTCAATTCACTTTAGTTATTCTTTATGCAAATCCAGAGGTAAATGAAAGTACTACTTATTTTTTATAGATGCCATAAACTAACAGGG
>JARHVA010003838.1:1587500-1600000 GCA_037957365.1 Torreya grandis
ACTTGAGTTTTCATCATGTCCAACCTAAGCTTCTCTTAGCTTTAATAATTATCAATGTGTAACATAAATGTATTTATCAACCCTTACCTACCTGATAAATGCACAACGGTCTTTGTTTGTAGGTATTTGTATAATATCCATTACATTGTCCTGAGGCCTAGTTGGAGTTACCAAGGAGGGAATTTGGCCTCTTCATATATATATATATATATATATATATATATATATATATATATATATATATATATATATATATATATATATATATATAAACTACTCATCTATGTAATATTTATAAATTATACTATTATTAATACTATATTATATTCTTATAATATAAGTTACATTATAACATTATAATATATTATATCATTACACTATACATAATAATTTAATAAATTATTATAAATTACATCTTTTATCTATAATTATAAATATATATTAAAATAATAATACACACACATATTAATATGAAGCAACCAAGAACAATTCGGAATTTCAAGTTTGGGATCTAGATAAACATTTGAAGTGGACATGTGTATATATAATAAATATCAAGATCAAAGTTGTAAATGCAATGATTGTTTGTGATTCTTTTTCCTAACTATATGCCTAGGTGATCAAACATGGTGTGATGTGGTTGATGAAAAATCATTTCCATATCATACTTAGAAATGATCTATGCCAACAATCATCAACATTAAAATTTGAAACCTTCATGTGAAATATGTCATCCATATTTTATGGTAGATTAGATTATTATATATTTAGACTCGAGCTGATTATTAGACATTTAAAAGGTTGTACAGATTTAAAAAAATATTGGATTTACATGACTTACATTCATCAGAAATGGGTATACATCTTTCAAGGTTGAATCTTATTTTATTGGATGTTTTCTATTATTAAAGGGTCAATGAGACCAACATGAATTTGATTTTATTATGAGAAGTTTCAATATCCAATGAGTAACTCAAATCAATGTTTTAATGCCAATAAGGTCTATATTATAGCTTAAGTGTGTCTATCCTACCAATATATTGACACGTATATAAATTACAGTTGGACAATGATGATGAGGGGAAATGACAAGGTATTTTAAATGATAGCATATACTAGAGTTGCCATATAATACACATGCCTTGACTTCAAGGGAGTTGTTAGATTTACATACCTACACCTATTATAAAAATTAATGTTACATACCCTCCATCTATTATAAAAATTAATGGGTTTTGTAAAGTGAAAGATTATAAATTGATAGTTAAACCTAAATTTAAACACGTGATAATGTCAAAATAAGTTCATGTAATTAAATTTTTAGGGCAAACCAATTACGATCTAAATAATTATGCAATGCTTTAGTCTATGATAACTTGCATTCTTCATCAAGAGAGATAACCTCTTTTCCCAATCTCAAGATTTATATAAGTCATTTCTTTGAACTTTTAGCTCCTTCCTCTACCTCTTTAATCCCTATAACCTCAGCCTAGATCACTTAGGTGAAATCTTCAAGAACAATCCGTTAGATAAGTTGCAATGATGGGTCCAAAAATACAATTTTTTGGCAGTCAACAAGCAACTTAGTGATCTCTAACTAAAATTTATACCTTCATAACCTCCACCTATGAATTTGTCACTTTGTTCACATATATATAAGAAAATTAAACGTTATCACACTGCCATGATGTTCAAATCTATCTTGAAAGTGCATTTTCACTACCATTCTAGAGAGTGAAAACATTGACAACAAATGTTGTCAAAGTTTAAGTTATGATTTCATAACTCTAGTTATGATGCTTCTTGAGTGAAAATAGGCACTACCAATATGTCTAAAGGTGGGGGGTGAATAACATCTAATACTAAGTTCTTGACCTCCTATCAGTCCCGATTGACAAACCCACCACTCATTTTGACCTCAAGAACACCCTTACTAATACAAGAAAGATGCAATTTTGTATCCCAAGTTCAAATATATATAAAATTATAATTATAATTCATTTACATGAATCATTAGATCCCTTCTCTACCTATTTAAGCCATCTAATCTCACCTAAAATTACTTAGGTGTAATATTTGAGATCAATCTATTAGACAAGTTGGAGTGATGGGTCCAAAAATGTAATGTTTTGTTAGTAAACAAGCAACTTCTTAAGATCCAACTAGCATTTATACCTCTAAGACCTCCACCTATGAATATATCACTTTGATCACATCGAGATTGAAAAATTATATGTTATCACACTATGACAATGCTCAAATCCATTTGGAAGTGCATTTTCACTACCATTTTGGAGAGCAAAAACAATGACAATAAATATTGTCAAAGTTTAAGTTATGGTTGCAGAACTCTAGTTCTTATGCTTCTTGAGTTAAAAATGATACTTCCAACATGTTTGAGGGAAGGGGGCTGAAGCTAACATCTAGGATTAGGTTATTGACCTCCCATTAGGCCGATTGACAAACCTACCACTCATTCCAGTGTCAAGAACACCCTTTCTAATACAAAAATTGTATTTTTCAAGCTTAAGTTCAAATACCCTTAAAATGAAACGAGTAAGTCATTTCTTGAGCTTTGATCACATCCAACCTAAGCTTTGATCATGTATAACCTAACCTTCTCTTAGCTTCAATAATATATAATTATTTACTAACAGTGCCAACCATGTGATGGTGGAATCTTATCTAGCACCACTAACCAACAAAAACTTGTTAGTAAGTAATTAAAAATGAAATTTATATGTACTACCTAGAAAATAAAAAACATTTGATAAAATTGATTACATATACATTTGAAAATTTAACATACTTTCATATTTCAATCTAATGAACCACTAGGATTTTCTCTAACCTTGATATTATCAGGAATAACTTCATGGTCTAACCCCTGAACTTTCCATAGTTTCCTATTTAATGGCCTCCCATGATATTTTTGTAATTGAATTTGTTGCAAGAATCAAATATGAATAGTGTAGTATATTTTTATGTGTTTCAAACTCTTCAAATAACCATTGATGTAAATATTTTATAGGATATCATCAAAACCAAGTTTCAATGACTACCACTGATCCAGTGGGATAGTCAATGTTTTCTCCATCTATAATTGGGGAAGTCAATTTTTTCTTTCTCTCTACACACTGGCATAAGTAGTAATCAGTACTTTCTTCATTATCTTCATATAAAATAACTACAAAAATATGCCCTGTATCAAAAAAATCATTTTTAGTGACAACATGAAGATATATAATGAAAATAAAGTGTACACAATGAAAAATATTCTACCTAGCTATGCTAGATCAGATACATGGTCAAAGTCATCTGATGATATCATATTTATAAGTTGAAATACTATTAGAACTTGATATGTGTTGATAGGAATTATTAGTTTAGAACTTCAATCATCTACCCACTCTTGTGACTCACACTCATTCCAAATAGATTCCACACATGTAGAACATAAATATGTCAAGTGTCTCATATGAATAGTCCAAAAACTTGTATTTGAGATACAAAATGAGTGGAGGTCACTTAAACCCATTAGAGCCATAAAATTCTCATACTTTGTCAAGTTTTATTTCTCCATTAACCATAAATTTCTATGAATAACACAATTTAGTTGAGCATCATGACACATGTTCTCATTACACCATTCAACCATAGTTTTTGCTTCTATAAAATAAACACCCTCTTCAAATTTGAACTCCTCCCTTGTAATAGATATTTTTACACATGATCCATCACCATCATGCTCCCCTTTTCCATGGCTAGTCTTAGTGAAACTCCAATGTGTTCTACACCAATGGTAATGTGCATCATGATCAACTAATAAAACATCCATGCCTTTTTAATTGTAATGTGTAATTTTCTAACCAAATGTAATGTTGGTTGAAAGCAATGTTCCTCTGACTCAAATGTTCATAGAAATTCTAAAAATAACCTTGCATATAATTTGAACAATGTGATCTATAATTTTTGA
The DNA here is from genome assembly GCA_037957365.1 of Torreya grandis. Lineage (NCBI taxonomy): Eukaryota > Viridiplantae > Streptophyta > Pinopsida > Cupressales > Taxaceae > Torreya > Torreya grandis. The sequence continues at coordinate 1,591,477 of JARHVA010003838.1, forward strand.
TATGGAAATGGCACTCTCGTAATATTTTTTATTATTTTTTTTTACTATCAGGTGCATGCATGAATGCTATATGCATGAATATAGAAACTTGTGATGAGTTGTAATACTGTGATTGAACTTCCATTTGGGGTTTAAATGTGTAATTTTAACAAAATAAACTACTGAAACAATTGAACCAAGTGAGAATGTATCCTTGCTTATCTTGAAATGTTCATCCAACCATCTAGCCTATGTGTGTGCCTTGTATACTTATAAACAATCTTCTCCCTAAATTTGACCAAAAATTCAGAAATAGGTATATTTTTTGTAACAATCTCACACCTCTTATATTCTTTTCCATATTTTACTTAATAAGTCACTGATTTATATTTGCTTAAAATAACTAATTCCTATCCAATTGTACTTGTAATATCCTCATGAACACATTTTTTAATTTTGGTAATCCACGACAAATGCTACAATTTCCAATCCACGACAAATGCTACAATTTCCATTTAAACATGATTTGTTGTAAAATAATTATTCATATGATCTTTTAAAAAATATATTTAAAATAAATTATTTTGCTGATTTTGGTGGCAATTCAATGCCACACTCCTAAGTTGTTAATATGCAAAGTATAATGAATATGGCAAAAAACATCATAGTGCAATTCAATGCCGCTTTTTTGAGTGCATATATATACAGTTACCAACCACGGACATTCCAATGCAATAAACAACATCAGTTCTGAAGCCTAGTGAATGTTTTTCAATTAATAGGATTGATTAAGGCATTTAAAGGTGAAAACAAAAGTCATTTTAGCACTCAGTATTATCTCAATGGAACAGAGATTGATTATGGCTGCCTCCATCATGCAGCTAATGATAGTGTTCATGAATTTTCATTTCCAGGCGTCCTTGTCTTCTTCAAGCCCCTCTTATAATGTGACTGATAAGTGTTGGAGAAGAGACCCACATTGGGCACAAAACAGAATGAAACTTGCAGATTGTGGCGTTGGTTTTGGAAGTGCAGCCATGGGAAGCAAAGGAGGAGAGATATACAGTGTCACCAGAGATGATGACGATACTGAAAATCCGCTGCCTGGGACACTCAGATACGGAGTGACTCGTAATGGTCCTCTATGGATTGTTTTTGCCAGGGATTTGGAGATAAAGCTTGAGATGCCCCTGCTTGTTACAGGCCACAAGACTATCGACGCAAGGGGGGCAAATGTTCACATCAGCAACGGGCATTGCATCCGCCTGTTAAATGTGACCAATGTTATCATTCACGGATTAAGTAACAAAATATCAAAACACCAGACTTCGTATCGTCACAATTGTGTGTATTAGTATTATAATAATAAAAACGAAGGAAAAGCGAGGAATTTATGTAACCTGTTGTTCGCTGATAAGCTCCTGAAGCCTAGCCTTCAGCGCAGGGCCATGGCGACCGCCGCTCTTGGAATTGATAAAAACAATAACGGCAGCCAGAGGCGCAGTGCTGGTCTCATCCCCACGATGGCGATCCGCGTCATACACAAACTCCTCCTTTGTAACAGCTTCCATCATAGCATTTCTTAAATATTCAGGTATCAACAATTTATTCCTCAATTCATCTTTGTTAATCCTCATGCCACTGAATCCGCAGCCCTTGAAGGAGTCGACTACAGAGGATCTGACCGCTACGCGATTCGTTTCGGAGTAATTTTCTTCAATTTCAGTACTGAAAGGTTCCACCCCGTGACCTCTCAGATTTTCGTCTGTTTCCGCCGCCAATGTTATCTGCCAATGTTCTCCTCTCAGCATCCACGAGCCTCCAGTGGATGGAAACACAGGACGGAGATGCTATTTCTGTTGTCTCTTCACGAGATATATGGATTGATCATAATACACTTTCCAACTGCGCAGATGGTCTTGTAGATGTCACTCTTGATTCCACTGCAGTTACCATTTCTAACAACCGTTTTTCTTACCATGACAAAGTAAGAAATTAGGAAATTATGAAAATTAAATATCTATACAGATGCATTTATGCGTAGTTTCATTGATATTGGACTAATGATTAATTTTTGCCTTTGCAATAAAACAAAAACAGGTGATGCTTCTGGGCCACAGCGATGATTATAATGCTGATAAAGACATGAGAGTGACTGTGGCATTCAACAACTTTGGACCTGGCCTATTAGAACGCATGCCAAGGTAATTGAATTAAATTCATTATTATATATTTCTCAACCAATTCAAACATAAACTAACTCCCAACAGTAAATTAACTGCATGGATTGATTATATGCAGGTGCCGACATGGGTATGTGCATGTCGCCAATAACAACTATGAGCAGTGGGGAATATACGCAATTGGAGGAAGTGCCAACCCCATCATCAGAAGCGAAGGCAATCGTTTTGTGGCTCCAAACGAGGAGTACAAGAAGCAGGTGACATGGCGAGAGAGCCCAGATGGAAAGAGTTGGTTGTGGAAGTCTGTGAGTGATACCTTTTTTAGTGGAGCATACTTTGTTCCATCGGGCCGAGGAAAAGCACTTCCCCTCTACCAAGAAGGCCAACAATTCAAAACTGGTAATGGGAGATTAGTACCCATATTGACTCAGTATGCAGGAGTCCTCGCCTGCAGCCCCTCTGGCCCTTGCCTGTAATTATTCTTGTTCTACTTTAGTCTTTTCTTGTAGATATTGAAGAATTCTTTCCCCAACTTATTCATTCTTAAAAAACTGTAACTTGTTAAATCGTGGAACATTCACGCTCCACTTTACAAATTAATGGAGACAATAGTTCTATCTCGGTTCGGGCGTTACATGAGAATCTTAAATATTTTTGTAAGAACATGCCTTAAAAATAATAGTGTAAAATTTCAAAATCTAACAATTACTTTAGCCATTATTTCAAATGGTGAACTTTAGTTAGGGTCTAACAATGAGCTCAAAATAATTGACGAGGTAATAGTTTCCTTAAAAAAATGATTTGTATTTGAGAGTTTCACATATGACCAATGAATTTCATTTCAGTGAACATTATTTAATAATAGGTTGACCTATTTTAGAATATTTTAATTTTTCTCTACACTAAAGAAGAATTGGTCCAATGCATAATTGCTCTTCATTGTGGTTCACATATTATATTATAATTCATGTGACTACATCATCGATTGAGTTTCTAAATGTCTGATGCAGAGTTTTCTTATGTCGTACATGGTTTTTCCCTTGTTTATTATCCTAAAAATGTTCACCCCCATTAATTGATCATTTGGCCACATTTTGTGAACATGCATTTGGTCTTATTTATCCCTAGAGTAGTAAACTCTGACTAGGCATAAATCTTAACATTTTATCTCTACCCTCATCAACTGAGTTAGCTCAATCAATAATTGTAAACATAACCTATATAAAGAGTGAAGCAATTATGGTAAACAAAGGTGAAGCACCTTAAGCCTTTATTGATACTCTAAAATAAAATAAAAATAACAAATATTACTTTCATAGTCCTCTACAATATAGACTCTAGGACCTCAAAGTCTTTTCCACATTTCAGCAATATTTTAGCATCGATTTCACTTTACACAGAGAATGTAGATCCCTACCCCAATAAAATAATCAATCATAACACTTTGGTCCACACTTTACAATATAAAATGACCAATCAAAGATGTTGATGCCTTGCAAGATTTGGACACTTTACAACAGTTACAAGTCATGTTAATCCAATACCTGCTTTGAATCTTAATATAAAGTATGATCTGGGCCCCCAAGACTACATAAGTCACTCTTCTTTAAATCCCACACAAGGCATGCAATATACATTATGATTAAAGAAAAGGTTTGTAAGACATAGAAGTGTGGAAGAATTATTATTAAATGGAAATAAAAATTAATTCAACTACAATTAATAAGAAGGTAAAATGTAATTACATTTATTCAAATCATACCTTTTGCAAGGAATGAGTTTTGTCTATGTCTATCCCTCTTTTTAGCCTCACTATCATCGATGATGGAGGAGGGAGGAGAGTGGCAATGGAAAAATAATACCCTAACGTTATAAAATTTTATAAAATTTATTATCATGTCTTATATAAAAATAAAATACAAACTCATAAATATAACATTTTCCACTTTATTATAATTGCCAAATTTCAAACATAAATAGACCTGGTTTTGTAATCCACTTTAAAAATAAATAATTTAATACTTTATTAAGTTCAATTTAAATAGAATAGCTAAGTAGTAACTATATCATTGCAAATGAAGAAACAAAGTTTAGTAGGTAGTCAAACTCAAGAAACTAATTTTAACTATATTCAGTGTCAAAACATATGACTTCCACTCAAAAGCTGATTATATTTTTTAGTAAAGAAAAAGAAGGGTAAATATAACTATATGACCAAAGAAATATAATCATTAAAATTAAAAAAGTAGAAAAAATCAATGAATGAGCCACCACTAATATTATATTATTTTGTAATTGTTGTACACATAATAAAAAGGTGGTGCTAAGCACATATATTTTCAATTCACTTTAGTTATTCTCTATGTAATTCCAGTGGTAAATGCAAGTACTATTTATTTCTTCTAGATACCATAAACTAACTGTGGACCTAAATATCTAAGTTACATTAGAATGGGTTTTATAAAGTGAAAGAGAGTAAATCGGTGGCCCTTGCCTCACTCATAAAATAAAATATTGTAAATCAATAGTCGTACCTCACTCAAAGCCCATGACTATTGAATGCATCTCACATTTTGTGCACAATTTAGCAACATATTAATGTGTTATTAACCCTGAAGTAACTTCTTCAAGTGTCAACATTTTAGCAACATGAATGAATGAAAAATATAATATGGACTTTGGGTCCTCAATGTGGTTTTCTAGTTCTAACACTCTATTTCAATGTTGATTCACATTGAAAATAGAATGTGCATCCCTACCAAAATACAATAATCTATCATAACACCTTGGTCCACACTTGACAATAAAAAATGACCAATCAAATATGTTGATGCCCTATGTGTTATATACCATTTTTTAATAGGTGTAAGTCATGTCAATCAAACTTCTTTTATGCCCTGTCCTTCTCAAATGGCATTAGGCATGTAATGTATATTGTGACTTTAAAGAATGATAGGGAGATTTAGAAGTGAGTAAAAATTATTATTATATAGCAATAAAAATAAGTTCAACTACCTATCATATCACTAAAATCAATTAATAAGATAGTAAAGGGATGCATTCCCTAGGGATGAATTTTCTCTATGTCTAGCTCTCTTTTAGACCTCACTATGTCATATCTATGTAATTTCCATTTACTGCTTTTATATCATAAGAATCAAAAACTTCATCCTAAATTCTCTGAGATCAAATTCAAATTACTACCAATAGTCTTACTACGTCCAAGCTATTTTCTCTTTTTCATGTCTAAAAGTAGAACACATTCAGTGCACACTCGTTATCTCATATAACAATTTTTCATCCATTTCCTTTTGTTATAGAACCTTACAATGCAAAGTCTAGGGTTATATTTAAATTTGAAGGATGAGCTGGATCGTTTCCATTCACTACTAGAAATGAACTAGGAATTGCATTTTTCAACTAGATTTCCTAACACAATATTACTTGCATAAAAAAATGTAATGGAAGGATTTCATTTTATGCAGGACGAGTGCAAGCTTCAGCTGTGAGCTTATAAAAATTCATGATAATATATATATTCTATCAGTCATCATATTTCAGCCAAGGGTGTTGTTGTAAAGCATACCACACTAAATTTTAAATTTTTAGTAAAAAAACATTCAAATCATTTGACACTATTTTTTTCATTCAATAAAACATGAATGATAAAAAAATAGTATTAAAATCATAATGAAAAATAAAGGTAACTAAATATATTTAGAATATTTTAAAACTGAAATAGTTATCATTATTTTTGAAGTTTATGGACACAAACTAAACTACAACACTGAAATCCTTCAACAGATAAAACAAGCAAATAGAGAAAATACCCAAGGAGAATAACCACCTCAAACCCGAAGCAAGGGCTATGATAACAAAATCCATATTGGAAATTTTTGAAAACCAATAAAAGATTATCAAAAAATCAAACCCCTCAACTAGAGTAATCACCTAACAAAACAAATCACAACCTAAGAACTAAAACTTCAAGGTGAAGTCCTGCCTAAAACAACCAAAAAAAATAAGAAGACATAATTTTGGATTAAAACAAGAACCCAAAAAAATATCACCAAAGGTTCAAATGTAAATCAATAATAAAGATGCATAATATTAGAAAACTTAGATTTATAGTACTTCTACATCTTTCAATAAATCTACTTTGATGGAATGCAATGGAAATAAAATATAGATTACAACCATGAAGGCATGGTAAATAGCTTTATTGGGTGTTCCTAAAAAGAATTCAATAATTTGATATGAAAATATTCAATTCCTTCATATTAGTTATCATAAATTTTTCTAAGCAAGGCTAGCAGATGCAGAAAAGTGTTGTCAATATCCCCTATATAAGTGATTATGATAGAAGAAGGAAATAAATGTCCTATGTATCTAACATAGTTGGATGCAATTATTGAAATTGAATGTGTTTTTTCACTACCCTTAGCTGTTATATTAAGAAAATTTATGGGATCCTACTTATAAAAGAAAAATACCTCTCACCAGAGAGACCAACTAAACTATTTCCATCATTAGGACCCACTACCATGTATAAAGTTTCTTGTATATTTCAATGTAAGGAGTAGAATGGATTCAAATTCAAGCATCTAAACTCAACTCTTACCAAAGGACAAGCACTAAGGGACAAATAATATGAAAAAGGGCATGACAACCAATAAATTTTACTAGATTTAGGTGATAACAAATTCTATGATACTAATTTCTTCAATATTGGACTTAAAATGTTAATATAATGTAAATAATTTTATAAAATGTATTATCATCTTTTATAGGACAAAAAAACATAGAAATGACATTTTCCTCGCTATTATTGTTATCAATTTCAATATGTGCAAAGTCATCAAAATGTGAAAATTATAGGAATTTATGGTATGGGTGGCTCAGGTAAAATCACACTTGAAAAAGGATTATTTAACCCAAAATGTTCATCTATGCACAGTTCTATTTTTTTTGATGTTCATGATGATAAAGCCAATAAATTATTGAATAACAATCAAACAAATCTCCTACAAGACCTTGGTGTGAAAGAGATGGCATTTAATAATGTAGGTTAAGGAAAGGGATTCTTTCAAGCCATTTAATATTTATGCACATGCCAATTATTTTGGTTGATGTGGATAGTATGAATCAATTAGATGCTTCTATTACTTTCCATAGAAATCTTTGGATGAGGTAGTTTTATCATTGTTATAACATGAGAAATGGAAGTTATTAGATGTTCATTGAGTATCTCCTCAATTTTTAAAATGAGAACACCAAATCGGTTTCATATAAATCATCTCTTTTATTGGCATGTTTTTATATAAGCTTGACCACTCGCTAGATTTGAATATGTTGTTGAACAATTAATAGCTACATGTAATGGATTGACATTATCACTTAAGGTATATGGAGGAAGTTGTATAGAAACTCCTCCAACACATTTTAGGAGTCCTAATTAAACAATATTTCTCAAATATTTCTCACCATCATCATATAGAGGTAAAAATTAAGCTATGATGCTTTATATGAGGAAGAAAAAGTGATGTTCTTGGATACAATGTGTTTCTTCATTAGAAGAGACAAATTTTTGGGCATTATAATGTGGGATAGATCAGGATGGAGGGGTCTCTAGAGTTGAAAAGGTCTTATGAGTAACTGTCTTGTTGAGATACATGATTAAAATTATATAAGAGTGCATGATCACTTGAGGGGCATGGTAAGAAAAATTATAACAAGTTAGTCAGGCCATTGTATTTGGTATAAAGAGAAGATTATAGATTTTGAGAAATAGGGGGAGGTGAGGAATTTTATACTTGGTTTACATGGTAATCACAATTATGACCTCCATGATTTATTTAAAAAACATCTTGTTTTTACTTTTTTATATTCAAGAAAAATCCAAATTTGAGGAATGACATTGAGCACACTATAATGTGATCTTTCTCACATTCTTGTTTTATCCTAGCATATGAATCTCATCATAAATACAATCAATAGCATAGGGTTTTGTGGCCTCAAAATCACACATTTCCCCTTGGACTAAATATTTTTATTTTTTCAAGATATTATCTAATAAAATAAATTGCCACATTATCAACAGAGTTGGATAGGTGTTTCTAGTTTGAATTTCCTCATAGAAATATTCCATCATGGCCATCATTGAAAAATTTAATAGTTTTGGAGGTTTATCACTCTGTTCACTTAGAATAGTTATGAAAGGATGGAGAGGATGTGAGTGCGTGCATACATGTGTGTGCGCGCGCGCGCGCCCACACACACACACACACACACACACACACACACACACACACACACACACACAGAGAGAGAGAGAGAGAGAGAGAGAGAGAGAGAGAGAGAGA
>JARHVA010003838.1:1607500-1630000 GCA_037957365.1 Torreya grandis
CTTTCAGATCATTCCCCTACCTCTTTAATCCCTATAATCTCACCCTAGATTACTTAGGTGAAATCTTCAAGATGAATCCATTAGATAGGATGTAGTGATGGGTCCAAAAATACAACTTTTTGGAAGTGAACAAGCAACTTCTTGATCTATAACTAAAATTTATACATTCGGGACCCCCACCAATGTATTTGTCACTTTGATCACATCTAGATAGGAAAATCACATGTTATTACACTACCATGATGTTCAAATCCACCCAAAAGTGCATTTTCACTACCGTTCTAGAGAGTGAAAACACTGACAACAAATTTTGTTAAAGTTTAAGTTATGGTTACATAACTCTGGTTATGATTCTTCTTGAGTCAAAATAGACACTACCAACATGTCTAAAGGTGGGGGGTGAATAACATCTAATACTAGGTTCTTGGCCTCCCATCAGGGCTGATTGATAAACCCACCACTCATTCTGACCTCAAGAATACTGTTTCTAATACAAGAAACATGTAATTTTTTATCCCATGTTCAAACATGCATAAAATTAAAATTGTAAGTCATTTACATGAATCTTCAAATCGCTTCTCTACCTATTTAATCCCTCTAATCTCATCCTAGATTACTCAAGTGGAAGCTTTCAGTTCAATCCATTAGAAAAGTTGCAATGATGGGTCCAAAAATGTAACTTTTTGTTAGTGAACAAGTAACTTCTTAAGATCCAACTATAATTTATACCTATAAGACCACCTATGAATCTATCAATTTGATCAAATCGATATAGGAAAATTACATGTTATCACACTACCGCAATGCTCAAATCCATTTGGAACTGCATTTTCACTACCATTTTGAAGATCAAAAACATTGACAACAAATGTTGTCAAAGTTTAAGTTGTCATTGTAGAAATCTACTTATTATGATTCTTGAGTGAAAACTGACACTTCCAACATGTTCAAGGGATGGTGGGTGAAGACAACATCTAGGACAAACCCACCACCCATTCTAGCCTCAAGAACACCCTTCTTAATATAAAATAGCATTTTTTAACCTTAAGTTCAAATAACCATAAAATGAAATGAGTAAGGCATTTCTTGAGCTTTGATCACATCCAACCTAAGCTTTGATCATGTCCAACCTAAGCTTCTCTTAGCTTTAATAATATATAATTCTTTACTAACAGTGCTAACCATGTGAAGGTGGAATCTTATCTGGCACCACTAACCTACAAAAAATTGTTAGTAAGTAATTAAAAATGAAATTTATATGTACTACCTAGGAAATAAAAAATAAATTGATAAAATTGTTTACATATACATTTGAAAAGTCAACATGCTTTAATATTTCAATCCAATGAACCACTAGGATTTTCTCTAACCTTGATAGTATCAAGAATAAGTTCATGGTCTAACTCCTGAACTTTCCATAGTTTCCTATTGAATGGCATTCCATGATATTTTTGTAATTGAATATCCATTTCAAGAATCAAATATGAATAGTGTAGTATATTCATATGTGTTTCAAACTCTTCAAACAACGACTGACTGAATATTTTATAGGATATCGTCATAACCAAGTTTCAGTGACTACCACTGACCTAGTGGGATATTCAATGTTTTCTCCATCTATAACTGGGGAAGTCAATATTTTATTTTCCTCTACACACTAACAGAAGTAGTAATCAGTCCCTTCTTCATTATCCTCATCTACAATAACTGCAAAAACATTCTTTGTATCAAAAAAATCATTTTTAGTGACAACATGAAGATATATAATGAAAATAAAGTATACATAATGAAAAATATTCTACCTAGATATGCTAGATTAGATACATGGTCCAAGTCATCTGATGATATCATATTAATAAGTTGTAATGCTATTAAACCCTGATATGTGTTGATAAGAATTAGTAGTTTGGAACTTCAATCATCCACCCACTCTTATGACTCACACTCATTCCAAATAGATTCCACACATGTAAAACATAAATATGTCAAGTGTCTCATATGAATAGCCTAAAAAATTGTAATTGAGATACAAAATGAGTGGAGGTCACTTGAACCCGTTAGAGTCATAAAATTCTCATACTTTGTCAAGTTTTATTTCTCCATTAACCATAAATTTCTATGAATAGCACAATTTAGTTGAGCATCATGACACATGTTCTCATTACACCATTCAACCATAGTTTTTGCTTCTATAAAATGAACACCCTCTTCAAACTTGAACTCCTCCCTTGTAATAGATAATTTTACACATGATCCATCACCATCATGCTCCCCTTTTCCGTGGCTAGCCTCAATGAAACTCCAATGTGTTCTACACCAATGGTAATGTGCATCCTGAGCAACTAATAAAACATCCATTCATTTTTGAATTGTGATGTGTAATTGTCTGACCAAATGTAATGTTGATTTAAAGTAATGTTCTTTTAACTCAAATGTTCATAGAACTTCTAAAACCAACCTTGCATATAATTTGAACAATGTGATTTATTTTACGATATGGAAATGGTACTCCCGTAATATTTTTTTATTTCTTTGTACTATTAGGGGCATGCATGAATTCTATATGCATGAATATTGCAAATTGTGATGAGTTATAATACTTTGATTGAACTTCCATTTGGCATTTAAATATGTAATTTTTAGCAAAATAAACTATTGAAACAATTAAACCAAGTGATAATGTATCCTTGCTTATCTTGAAATGTTCATCTAACTATCTATCCCTATGTGTGTGCCTTGTATACTTATAAATAATCTTCTCCCTAAATTTAACCGAAAATTCAAAAATAGGTATCTTTTTTGTAACAATCTCACACCTTTTAGATTCTTTTCCATATTTTACTTGATAAGTCACTGATTCATATTTGCTTAAAACAACTAATTCCTATCCAATTGCACTTGTAATCTCCTCATGGACACATTTTTTAATTTTGGTAATCCATCACAAATGTTTTATTTTCTAGTTAAACATGATTTATTGTAAAATAATTATTCATCTTATCTTTTGAAAAAGATAGTTGGAATAAATTATCTATATGATTTTGGTGGTAATTCAATGCCACACTCCTAAAAAATGTTGTTAGTATGCAAAGTATAATGAATATGGCAAAAACCATCATAGTGCATTAAAAATTGAACTTGGTGCCTACAACAACAAGTGGTGTGTGTGTGATTTATTTTAACATAAAAAGGTTTTACCATCTCAAAATGTCTTTTATAAATAGAAATTTATGGATTTTTTTTTAAATTTAGAGTAAAATTGTGTTTAAGTCATATCCAATAATTGTTTTGGATACAATTTACAGTTATGAGAACCAACTCTTCTTTTCACAAAGTCTATTGCATTAGGTGAAACTCTTGTATTATCTTTCCAAATTTGTGAAACTATTTGAGAGTATCAATTTTAGCCTTTTCCTTTTTTGAAAGTTTACCAGAGAATGCCCAGAGCTCATTAGTGTTAGGTTCATTAAGTCTTTCATGTCTTTCAATTTATTTCATTATTATTTTTCTCTTTATATTAAGTGTTCGGCTTTTTTTTTAAAACATTCATTGATTCCCTATTTTGTCACTTACTACAAAAGTTATAAGTATACTCTAGGCAACATTATAATATTTGGTGCATGATTTTGGGCCTACATTATGATATGCATCATGTATATTTTCAACAATTTCATTATTTTCATCATCCATGTTAGATGTTCTTAGTCTTAATGTGTACATTATAGGTCTCATCTTAATCAATTTTATCAATGAAACAAATAATTGACATCTTTGCCTATCATACTCCAAATTATAAAAGAAAGTATCCCAAATTTGTTGAGCCAATCTTTTTGAATGATGATTAGCCATTTTGTTATGCATTGGTTCTAAAATATGTTCATTAACTTCAATTAAGTACTTGTATTTTCTACACATAATTCTTAGAGGTGTTGGTAATAGTGGAATTTGTTGAGAGGGTGTTTCAAAATCATTATTACTTTCATTATTTAGAGGTGGGATGACAATTTTTCATTCTTAATTTTTTCATTATATGTTTTCATGAAATTTTTTTGATGTTTAAATTCATCATTATTTGTTTCCATCAAATTTTCTTCAATCATGGGGGGTGAAGCATCATACATAGATTAATCATCAAAAAAATCAAAAACTTGGAACTTTGAATGTGGTCTTCCAACATTAACTAATTCATTATTTTCAATTTCATTATTATTCATTTTATTATGGTCAATTTCAACATTATTCAATTGATTATGGTCAATTTCATCATTTTTTAATTAATTATTGTCAATTGGTTCATTATCTATGGCATTTGGATCATCAAGATTAGGGTTTGTACCTTATCTACCATGAAGTTTTTGCATTTGTATCTTATATTTCTCTCTCAAATCTTATAATTACTCCAATTTTTTATTCTTCAACATCTTCCTCTTTGAATTTGATGTCACCCATTAGAAGGGACAATTGATAACTTTTCAATGGTACGGTCAAGTACACAAGCATTGTAGATCTCACAGAAGTATGTAGAGAATTTTTGTGAGCACAAAATTCTTGATTTAGGTAAAAAATAGTCATTGAGAAGTGAGATTAGTCTAAACTAATAATAATGTGATTGTGTTATATAACATTATCATGTTATTAAATAACAAAATTATTTTATGTCTTGTATAATGTTTTGTTCTATCCAATGCACCCTAAAGCTTATTTTAATAATAATGAGATCATGTTATGTAATAACATGATCATTTTATTATTAATATAAGCTTTAGGGTTAATAATTAGGAATGAACCCTGAGTGTTACCTATATTAAGAATAACATGATCATGTTATTAAATATTGTGATCACATTATACTTAATATAGATAAGGGATTAGGGATTAGGGATTAAAGCATTAGTGCATAGAGTTTATGGATTAGGGTTTAGGGCATGTAGGATTTGGGTTTAAGGGTGTATATAAGGTCTAATCACCCTATACTATGTGTGAACCTAGTTTTTACTACAAAGGATATTAATTAGGACTAAATCAATTGGTAAATAAGGAAAGTTCTAGGTTTACAATTTAGGGTATAATGTTTTGGGTTTAGGTTTAGGATACATAGGGTCAATAGCAAAGATAATTATTATTCTAAATGATGTTAATTTGGGATAAAATGATTTGTTTAACATATAAATGATGTTAATCTGGGAAAAGAGTTTATATTTATGGTTTTGAGTTTAGGGATTAATAACTTTAAGCATTAGGGCTTGGGGTATAGATTTTAGGGTATATAAAGTACAATCGTGATGGTGATTGGGGAAAATTAGAGTTGATAAACCCCTAAATCATATTTTCTTGTCCTAAAATTATGTTTAACGGGCTTGAAATAGTCCCAATTTACTTCAAATGCACAACTACATTGGTACTCTAAAGACTAGGTTTTGGCCATAGGTTTAAAAAATGCATTTGATGGCATATCATGATAAAATAAGTTATATCATAAGGAATGTATGTTTGCAGCATGTAGTGGGCATTATGTAATAGGGATTACAATTTATGTTTTAGGGATTAGGGATTAGTGCATGGGGTTTAAGTTTAAGGACCTGTATATAATTTGTCTAATAGCTCTATGCCATGTGAATCTAATTCTTAAAACAATTGATGCTAATTAGGACTAAATTGATTGGTAAATAGCGAAAGCTTATGGTTTATAATTTAGGGTATAGTTTTTAGGATTTATGGTTTAGGTCTTAGGCTTATATATATATATGGTTTAGGGTACACATGGTCAATCAAAAATATAATTGAGGAAAATTTGAATCACTTGGACCCATTTGTGACTATAGAATGTGTTTTTGGGTTGTCATTATACCATGGATGTCATCGTGTAGATAGAGTGAATTATATATATATATATATATATATATATATATATATATATATATATATATATATATATATATATATATATATATATATATATATATATATATATATATATATATATATATATATATATGGTTTAGGGTACACATGGTCAATCAAAAATATAATTGAGGATAATTTCAATCACTTGGACCCATTTATGACTATAGAATGTGTTTTTGGGTTGTCGTTATACCATGGATGTCATCATGTAGATTGAGTGAATTAGTTAAATGGGGAAATTAGTAATGTGATTTATGCCAAAATGAGCCCTATGAACCTAATTCTTAGTCTAAATGATATTAATTTGGGATAAAATGATTGGTTCAAGGTTTAAAGATTTTCTACTTATGCTTTAAATTTTAGGGTTTAGGAACTATAATAATTAAGGTTTAAGGTATAGGTTTTAGGGTATACAAGGTAAAATCATAAAAGCAATTGGGGCAAATTTGAGCTCCTTGAACCTAAATATATGGGTAAAGAATATGATTTTGAGCTCAATTATCACCCACATCATCACATATTGAGCCAATTAAGTCAATTTTGGTTTAATGAGTGATTAAATTTTGACCAAGTTCATCCCTATGAACCTAATTCTTACTATATAAAGGATGTTAATTGGGGCTAAATTTATTGGTTTAGGGTCTATAATTAAAAGGGTTTGGGGTTTAGGGATTATGGCTTATGGTTTAATGTAAATGGTATAGGGTTTAGGGTTAAATATAAATGGCACAGGGTTTAGGGTTTAAGATATTAGATATAGGATCTAATCACTAAGGTAATTGAAGAAAATTTGAGCTGATTGTTCACCTATATATGACTTGATCACCTTCATGTTTGAATTTTTGATAAAAGTTAGGTTCAATTATTCCATGTACATTTTGCATACATGTTATACAATTTATTGAGCCATAAATTTGGTTTAGGGGCTTATTGACCAAATTTGACCCTACAGGTCAAATTGTGCCCCTTATAGGTGAAAAATTGATATTTAGATATTTTTATGGGCCTATTATAATTTCATGAAGTATTTCATAGCTCATTTGATTTTATTTTATGTGTATCTAGCCTTGGTCATATCTTTTTAGTCCTAAGAGTCATTTTGGGGTTCAATATAGAGTATTAAATGAGTTACATGGCCTCCTTAGGAAAAGTAAAGATTTAAAAAGGTGATGTGACACCCCATGTGTCCTAAAAAGTCTTAACTAACCATTTCTAACTAAAAAGTGGTAGGTTTTTCAGAATAAAGAGTATTTTTCTTTAAAAAAGAAAGAGTTTGGCACTTGTGTGGCCCGTAAGGGAATGTGACACAAGGGAGAAGGTTATGAGATGACTCTTCAGCTTATTCAAATCCATTTCCATGATTTAAGTACTCTAAAAGTGTCAAATTTTAATTAAAACCATTCTATTCTTTCATTCTTCCATGCACATATAACTAGTCAGTAGGTTTGTATTTGGTATCACAAGTAGGAAAGGTTTCAAATAAATTACTCTTGGGGGTGTATTCTAAACTTAATTAGATTAAATTTCATGTTAGGTTGTAAAGGAATGGTTCCCTGTGCTATATGAACCATTCCTAAATATTTGGCATATTTAATTTGCTTACCAATTTGTGCACCCTATAGGTTTTGGTTTGGTTTGGTTTGGAGAAGTTCATATTATCCAATTACTAGGATTGATTCCACATAATGTTTAATATCTCTCCTCATGTTCCCCATGCTTGTTTTATAATTTGAAATTTTTTTATAGGCCAAGTATCTTAGGTTTAAATAGAAGACACTTTTCTATGTTATAGACAGATTTCCACCATTTTTAATGTCTTCATATTTTTTTAATGGTGTTAGAGTATGGTGATAGGTTTATATTCATATTCATAATATCCTCCTAGTCCCTTCTCTATTCAAACTCAACCTTAAAATAATAACCATGGAGTGGCAGCTAAGAGACATATCATATAGTCAATTGCTTCATGATTGTCACACACAGTCATCTAAGTGAGCTAGATTAAGTATTTTAACATGTCCATGGGGTCATGAATATGGTATTTAAAGGATGAATACATCATCATAGTGGGAATAATAAAGTAAATATTTTCACTTTTTATGAGAGGGACTATGACAGTCAATACAATCATTCATAGTCTCCTGTCATTATACTCACCTATAGGTACCTCATGAGGACCAATCATATTAGAAAAGAGAGTTTGGGATGGATGAAGTTATTGATAGTGTGAAGAGTTAATTTGGAGATATTTAATATGCTTAAAACTCATGATAAGTCAAAAATAATGTAATTATCAATACTTATATATACTACCTGCATAGTGGAATGTCCACCTACAAGTGGTCCTAACAAAGGGCTAAGGTGCTATATGGAGTGTTGAAGCACATGGAGAAACTCATTCATGAATTAATAATATGTTTTAGACTTCATGAAATAACTATTTGAGATGTTGGATTGAAAAATAGAAGTGGGAAACCATGTTCAAAGACTCAATAACTTTGTTTAAGGATCAAATCCCCAAAAGGTGAAAATAGAGCACTTGAGCCTTTTTACCAAGGTCATATAACAAGGTTGTTAGTATTCTTGGTGCATTTAAATTACTGTCTTGTAGTCTCTACATAGGATTCCATCTTTGAAAAGGAAAGAAGTGATTTGGTCATCTGGTCTTCATGCTAGAGGAACCCAAAGATGCATTTTTATTCACTAATGTCAAGCAGTGACATCTACAATTTTGATCCCCAAAGAGACTCTCCACCTCAAGGTTACAATACATACCATGTTTCAATGATTGAATAGTTTATATGGTTTAAGATAGCATTCATAAACTTAAGGTCATTTAAAGAAGATGATGTATTATGTTTTGAGCTCTATACACACCTATAGGTGTCTTTTCCCCGAGAGGTTGACTTACAGCCAATCTAAGGTACAAGTTTGAGAATGTTTTTCTTTCTTGTGGACCTAGAGAATGATGTGAACCATGTTGGACATAAAGACCATCAGGATAGGTTGGTATATTGATTTTTGATCATATAATCACTTACAGGTGTGCCTAACTCCAAGGTCATTTACTTACTGCCTACCTATAAATGTTCTTAGAGCTATCAAAATAAACTTGGGGAATAATGGGCATATAAACATGAGAATATTACTATTAAAATTTTATTTGAGTATTCCAAAGGATTTCCAAGGATATAATACAATATCTAAGGGAAACCAACACCCATGGGACTCCATGTTGCCATAACACAGTTAGTTGTAGTTAACTGTGACACAACAGTGAGCTAGGAAGCTACTTTCTGAACGTTAACATATTGAAACATGATGTGTATGATAAAAAATGACCCTAAAATCTCTTAAACTTAGATATTGTATTCAACAAAAATTTATTCAAGGTATTGAGTTGTAAAGTCTTCTTTTCTTTTGTTACAACTTTTAAGGAGATTGCATATTTAGTCTACAAAGAATATACATAGTTTTTAGGACTTGCACCATCATCACTTTGTGACAAAATAAATTTTTATGGGGAACATATACATAATCTTGGAGAAGAGGGTATGAACTTACTATCCATTGGGTTTGATTACACTCAAATAGACAAGATATTTACATTGAATCTCATTTTGATCATGAGAGATATTTAGTTGCAATGACTTAAGGGGTACCTTGAGTTAGCTATTTTGTACACACTTTTTTATTTATACATTTGAGGGTTGGTTCAAGAAATGAATGAGATATTTCAGCACTTTTTGCCCACAAATTCAATAAAATTACACATACCTACTTACCATCATCCTACACACCTACTCAAAAATTATAGATTCAAAAATTGACTAGGATACACATTCAAAACCTAGGTACACATGAAGAAGTAGTTAAGGTTCACATTTATAGGCATATTTATTATATACTACACAAATTTAAAAATATTTTAATTTTATCCAAGTATAGTGAATATTCTGGTTCTCATTAACAAAAATATAGTCAGCTACAGAGCCCAAATTTAATCTTATAAATATAGTATATTTATTAGGTGTGCTAGTTTTATAAACATGATTGCTATGGTTTGTTATCATATCTTAAATTTATCTTATGCTATTTTTTGTAATGAGTTGTGCATGTTGTATCTATCCCTTAAAGCATAATTCAAATTCATATCTAAACCATCCAAGTTAGGGTTTCATAAACCATCATCCCCTTAGGGTCAAATTTTATGGTTTTATGACTAATTTTTTATTATTCCCTTTTCCATAATATAGTGTTTCCAAGAACATTTAATTCATGCTCATTTCATTTACACCCTCTTCTCATAAATTGGTGAACCCATCCATTTTTGAAATGCTTACATCTTCTAAGGTTTCTCCCCAGGGTTTAATTATATATTTCAGATCTACATCTTGTGTTGTTTATTTCATTGCTCAATCATAAGCCTTATCTTCCTTCATGTTTTTCATGTCAACATATAGTTACAACTAAAAATTCTAGACCTACATATCTAACTAATTAAATTGATAGACTAAGTGGTGCTACTTATAAATACATTCAAATTTCTTTGTGTAGTTTTTATGTTTATGTGATTTCAAAATGGCTAATTCTAATGACATTTCTTCTGCTACTAAAATTTATTCAAAGGTTAGTGGTTATGTTTAAAATCTTAATCATGGTGATAATAATAGATATAATGTTTATGTTGATGTAAATGATTTTGACGATGTAGATCCTAATAGTGTTACTAAAATTTATAAATTTAGAGATCTAATTCAAAATAATATTGCTTTCTTAGTACAATATTTTAATACAACCACTCATTGACAACATTATGTCATTACTTACCAATATTTAGATAAAAATTTCTATATGCTTTGAAATATGAGACCAAAATATTAGAGTCCAATATGCTCAATTATACATCTAATGCTTGCCTCTACTACTTTCAATTGTCAAGGAATGTCAAAATTTAAATATTTGACTAATAATGCTCTAAATTTTCAAGAAAAAATTGAGGTCAAAATTTAAACTCAACTTCAAAACCACCTACTAGGTTTGTTCTTCCACTTTCTAGTACCCTTTGACAATTTATCATATTAGTTTAACTTCCTCTAAATTTTGACTGCATTTACTTATGGTTCCCATTACATTTTTATCTATAGTTTTTTACATCTCAAGTCACAAATCCTAGATTCAAGACTCCTATAGTTACACCATTGAGGCATATAGTACCAAATCATCCACATCCTATGATTTACAACCTGTTTCATCATCTTGTATTAGAACACCTACTAAGAATTTTAGTATAAATGTACTTGATTGAACTAATAAAAATGTTTTTAAGAGGTTTTGGAAGCTACTCAAGCCCAATAT
The DNA here is from genome assembly GCA_037957365.1 of Torreya grandis. NCBI lineage: Eukaryota > Viridiplantae > Streptophyta > Pinopsida > Cupressales > Taxaceae > Torreya > Torreya grandis. Next base: position 1,618,763 of record JARHVA010003838.1, read on the forward strand.
CACCATATATTTCTTTGGGATGATGAATCAAGTTACTGCACAACATGCGATAATTTATCTTCTACTTTTGTGTGTGTGTGTGTGTGTGTGTGTGTGTGTGTGTGTGTAAGACGGGTTTTGTAAATTGAAAAAATGTAAATCCAAAGTTAAAAATCACTCAAAAAACATGACAATGTCTAAAAAATCCATGTAAAGTAATTGCCAAGGTAGACTGATCAGGATCTGAATCACCATGCAATCCTTTAGTCTATGATGGCTTGCATTCTTTAAGAGATAACCTCTTTGCCCAATCTCAAGAGTTATCGATAGATTGTATTTGTGTCTAAGTTCGATGTGCAATTCAAATCAGCATTGCAATGCCAATGCTCTGGAGATAAGACATTGAGATTCTAAAGTCCATATTGTAACTTATGTTCATCCATGCTAGTAATACACTGGCAACAAGGCCATATAGAACTTAAAAATGGTGGAAGATTTCAAAGTGAGATGAGCAGGGATGATGAGGGGAATGATAAGGTATTTTATTTGATATTGTATACTAGAGGGACCATATCATACACATGCCCCAAACTCAGTGTAGTTGTTGAATTTACATACCCTACACCCAATACAAAGTGGTTTGTAACAATGCAATAGCATTGATATGGGGGCAATACATATAGGCTATGGAGTTTATCTTTTTGCTTTCATTGCGGTTGATGTGAGTATCAAAATTTATAAAAAATGCATGCCACATGGATGTATAAGGGACCATCACTCGTGACACAATGTGAAATACATGGTAGAGGAGTCACTGGTTCAAACAAAAGGTGGTCAATTGACGATCATTCTTAGGTTGTAGGAAGAGTTGGTAGGTTTAATTGTCATGTATTAGAGGCACAAAGTATAGTTAAAAAGGGAATATACTCCACAAATAAAAATAAAACACTTACCAAATAAAATTACGAAAATAAAATATACAATTCTTCTAGCATTCCTTGCAACTTTAGAGTAACTACTAGTTATATTTATTGTTAAAATATGACTTCTATCCATCCCATTTCTCCAAATTTCAAATGTTGAAATAAGAAATATTAAATACTTAAAGATAGAACTAAATTTGAGAGTAAACCTTACCTCTCATACAAAATGTTATGAAAATTATTTCTTCAATATTACACTTCAAATGCTAATGTAATCTATTAAAATAAAATCAAATAAAAATAAAATAAAATAAAATAATATATATTATCATTATAACTGCTTATAATTTTTTAAGCCCTACCTCAATTTTCACCTTCCATCTAATAATAATAAAAAGGTGTAAATATACCCATTCGGTCAAAGACAATCATTCTTAATCCAAAATAGACAAAAGTCAATAAATGAGCCGCCACTGCTATTATTATATTTTATAAGAGCAGTACACGCAATTCAAAGCCGGCTCCAAGCACATATATTTTCAATTCACGTTACTTATTCTCTAAGCAATCCCAGAGGTAGATGCAGGTATTATTTCCTTTTTCTGGATGTTAGAAAAAATCAAACTGCTAGATAGAGATGGATAGATAAAGAAGAGGTTTGTGTTATTTTGAAGTGATAAACATAAGGAGGCCACCTGTGAATCGTCCGCGTTCTTCTGTTGCGACGTTGGTATTAAGTTTTGATGAATTCCCTTCATTCATGCACGAGCAGAATTGACGGCGGATCACTGCTATCTGCAGCCGCTTTTTTGAGTGCATATATATACAGTTACCAACCACGGACAATCCAATGCAATAAACAACATCAGTTCTGAAGCCTAGTGAATGTTTTTCAATTAATAGGATTGATTAAGGCATTTAAAGGTGAAAAGAAAAGTCAGTTTAGCACTCAGTATTATCTCAATGGAACAGAGATTGATTATGGCTGCCTCCATCATGCAGCTAATGATAGTGTTCATGAATTTCCATTTTCAGGCTTCCTTGTCTTCTTCAAGCCCCTCTTATAATGTGATTGATAAATGTTGGAGAGGAGACCCTCATTGGGCGCAAAACAGAATGAACCTTGCAGATTGTGGCGTTGGTTTTGGAAGTGCAGCCATGGGAGGCAAAGGAGGAGAGATATACAGTGTCACCAGAGATGATGACGATGCTGAAAATCCGCTGCCTGGAACACTCAGATACGGAGTGACTCGTAATGGTCCTGTATGGATAGTTTTTGCCAGGGATTTGGAGATAAAGCTTGAGATGCCCCTGTTTGTTACAAGCCACAAGACTATCGACGCAAGGGGGGCAAATGTTCACATCAGCAACGGGCCTTGCATCCGCCTGTTAAATGTGACCAATGTTATCATTCACGGATTAAATATCCACGACTGTAAGCCAAGTTTATCTGCCAATGTTCTCCTCTCAGCATCCACGAGCCTCCAGTGGATGGAAACACAGGACGGAGATGCTATTTCTGTTGTCTCTTCACGAGATATATGGATTGATCATAATACACTTTCCAACTGCGCAGATGGTCTTGTAGATGTCACTCTTGCTTCCACTGCAGTAACCATTTCTAACAACCGTTTTTCTTACCATGACAAAGTAAGAAATTAGGAAATTATGAACATTAAATATCTATGCAGATGCATTTAAGCGTAGTTTCATTGATATTGGACAAATGATTAATTTATGCCTTTATAATAAAACAAAAACAGGTGATGCTTCTGGGCCACAGCGATGATTATACTGCTGATAAAGACATGAGAGTGACTGTGGCATTCAACAACTTTGGACCTGGCCTATTAGAACGCATGCCAAGGTAATTGAATTAAATTCATTATTATATATTTCTCAACCAATTCAAACATAAACTAACTCCCAACAGTAAATTAACTGCATGGATTGATTATATGCAGGTGCCGACATGGGTATGTGCATGTCGCCAATAACAACTATGAGCAGTGGGGAATATACGCAATTGGAGGAAGTGCCAACCCCATCATCAGAAGCGAAGGCAATCGTTTTGTTGCTCCAAACGAGGAGTACAAGAAGCAGGTGACCTGGCGAGAGAGCCCAGATGGAAAGAGTTGGTTGTGGAAGTCTGTGAGTGATACCTTTTTTAATGGAGCATACTTTGTTCCATCGGGCCGAGGAAAAGCTCTTCCCCTCTACCAAGCAGGCCAACAATTCAAAATTGGTAATGGGAGATTGGTACCCATATTGACTCAGCATGCAGGAGTCCTCGCCTGCAGCCCCTCTGGCCCTTGCTTGTAATTATTCTTGTTCTACTTTAGTCTTTTCTTGTGGATAATATGGTTTCCTCGTATAAGACTTATGATGCCTTGAAAAGGCATATTCTTCATGAAAGAGGAAGGGTTAGGTATCTCATGTGGGACATGATGGTAGGATGCCTAAGCCCTCTCATGATTACTTTTAGAATTTATCCTAGTGGCTGTATGCCTGATGAATTCTATGCTTGTGATTCTTGTGTTTTCCCTTTTGTGTTTCATTCTTGCTGAAAATAGATTCGATATGGGTAACCTCTTGATTTAGAGTTGTTTGGAGTGACACCTTGGGGTAACTATCTCCTTGAACCCAATACATATCGATTTCTATTTTTATTTATTTAAATGACGCCATGATGTGAACATTCCTGAAGCTGGGAGTCTTACTCGAGGGTGCCTAGAGTAGTCAATTGATGATGAAAAAAGGTTGGGAGGTGATCCCACCTTATGTTGGATATGTGTTTCACTTGGAATGAAGAGGAGTACATCATCTATTGTAGAAAAATCATGCTTTGTTACTTTTTATAACTGGTTGGAAGCCAAGGAATAATTGTTCTCAACTAAACATATTGTATAAATATTTTAATGATTGATTATGGGCCAAATGTGATCCACTATTATTATTGAGTTTACCAACTGAATGTACTTGATTTTTTATTGAAGAGAGCTATTTAATAGTCTGATTAGTTTATGGAATTATTATACCTCCTTGGGATGGATCTTTACTAAAAATGGAATCCTTGTAGAGGCTTATATATATTTTTGACTGAGTTTGGCCAAGTTAATGGATTTAATATATATAAGCGTTATTGATGTCATTATATTGAATACCTTTTGAATGCTTGTTCATTGCATCTTGAGTTAATTTTGAAGGTATGGTCTTAAATTAACTAAATATATAAATATTAATGATGATTCTTAGGTGAAGTCATGTGATATAGCCTACCTGTGATTTGGGAGTTTATGATAAGCTATGTTGCTTTTATGAATATGGTTGACCTTTTTAGCATTGACCATCTCCTTTTATCTCATGTGAAGAGTTAAAAAAAAAAAGATAATTAACTATGGTATTATTAAAGGGAATAACAATCAAGCTTGTTAAAATGAGATAAGCAATAGTGCTTCTAGCCTAGTTATGTCCATCATAAATAAAGACTTATGTAGTATTGTCTTGAACCTTGTTAGTAAAATAAGTCATGTCGCGTTATGATAATTTGGATTCAGACCCTTGGGAAGGAGTCATTTGTTAAGAAAGCTCTTAGGCCTTTATGGCATTTTCTATATAATGATAAGTATGCCTTTCTTGATTCAATCTTCTTGATATCTAGCTTAAAAAAATAATCTTTGTGCCTCCTCAAGTATTCTATTAGGAACTACAGTTCAGACTAAGCTTATTCATAAGTGAGTGAATCTTAAGAAAAAAATAATGGTTGAGTGATCACTATTAATAATAAACTTAGTATAAATTTTTCATTTGAGTATTTTTTATTTTATGGCAAAGAATACCTTTTGAATGAATTATTAATTTATGTACTGAGCAAGTTTTATGCCTTATAATTTTATTGCATCAAGATCCTCTTGTATAAAAAGGAGAATAATAGCCAAGCTAGGATCATGAGCTAAAAGGTTAATAAGGGACAACTGGATGGGTTGCACAATAGAATCCCTTACATGAATTAATTATTAAGAGAGCAGGATTTAAAACCATTCCTTGACTCTATGTTTTTAAATCATGATAAATATTTGAACTGTCTCTTAGACTTGGCATAACATGACATGTGTCTATGATAATACTAGGATTCTTATCTTAGGATGAGCTAACCAGTTGAATTTTGGATTGAGTGGCCTTATGCTATTGAAGAGTCAACTAAACTATTGAGAATATTGGTATAGATTTGAAATCTTGTTTTAAGCATTGATGTTTCTATTTGATAGAATTCAACTGAGTCTTGCCTTGATGGCTTCTTTAAATTTGTATTTTGGTCTCAGAAGTTTTCTACATTTCTCTTTGTGCTCGATTCTAGCCTTGCCAATTCATTTGGTGTAGGTTTTGGTTTAAGCATGATTTTTGACAAGTTAAAAATTAATGGAGACAATAGTTCTATCTCGGTTTGGGCATTACATGAGAATATTAAATATTTTTTTTAAGAACATGCCTTAAAAAATTAATGTAAAATTTCAAAAACTAACAATTACTTTATCCATTATTTCATGTGGTGAACTTTAGTTAGGGTCTAACAATGAGCTTTAAATAATTGATGAGGTAATGGTTTCCTTAAAAAAATGATTTCTATTTGAGAGTTTCACATATGACCAATGAATTTCATTTCAGTGAACATTATTTAATAATAGGATGACCCATTTTAGAGTATTTTAATTTTTCTCTACACTAAAGAAGAATTGGTCCATTGCATAATTTCTCTTCATTGTGGTCCATATATTATATTATAATTTATGTGACTACATCATCGATTGAGTTCCTAAATGTTTTATGGCGAGTTTTTGTATGTCTTATATGCTTTTTCCATTGTTTATTATCCTAAAAATGTTCACCCCCATTAATTGATCATTTGGCCACATTTTATGAACTTGCATTTGGTCTTCTTTATCCCTAGAGTAGTAAATTCTGACTATGCATAAATCATAATATTTTATCTCTACCCTCATCAACTGAGTTAGCTCAATCAATAATTGTAAACGTAACCTATATAAAGAGTGAAGAAATTATGGTGAACAAAGGTGAATAACCTTAAGCCTTTATTGATCCTCTAAAATAAAATAAAAATAACCAATATTACTTTCCTAGTCATCTACAATATAGAATCTAGGACCTTAATGACTTTTCCACATTTCATCAATATTTTAGCATCAATTCACATTACACATAGAATGTAGATCACTACCACAATAAAATAATCAATCATAACACTTTGGTCAACACTTTACAATATAAAATGACCAAACAAAGATGTTGATGCCTTGCAAGCTTTGGACACTTTACAATAGTTACAAGTCATGCTAATCCAATACATGCTTTGAATCTTAATATAAATTATGATCTGGGCCCCCAAGATGACATAAGTCAGTCTCATTTAAATGCCACACAAGGCATGCAATATATATTATGATTTTATAAAATGTTTTTAAGACTTAGAAGTGAGGTAGAATTAGTATTAAATAGAAATAAAAATTAATTCAACTACATTTAATAAGAAGGTAAAATGTAATTACATTTATTCAAATCATACCTTCTACAAGGAATGCGTTTTGTCTTTGTCTATCCCTCTTTTTAGCCTCACTATCATTGATGATGGAGGAGGGAGGAGAGTGGTAATGGCAAAATAATAACCTAACGTTATAAAATTTGTTATCATGTCTATTATAAAAATAAAATACAAAATCATAAATATAACATTTTCCACTTTTATAATTACCAAATTTCAAACATAAATAGACTTGGTCTTGTAATCCACTTTAAAAACAAATAATGTAATACTTTATTAAGTTCAATTGCAAACCAAGCAACAAAGTTTAGTAGGTATTCAAGCTCAAGAAACTAATTTTAACTATATTCAGTGTCAAAACATATGACTTCAACTCAAAAATTGATTATATTTTTCAGTAATGAAAACAAAGGGTAAATATAACCTTACGACCAAAGAAATATAATCATTAAAATTAAAAAAAATTAAAAAATCAATGAATGAGCCACCACTAATATTATATTATCTTGTAATTTTTGTAAACATGATAAAAGGGTGGTGCTAAGAACATATATTTTCAATTCACTTTAATTATTCTCCATGCAAATCTATAGGTAAATGCAAGTACTATTTATTTTTCCTAGATGCCATAAACTAAAAGTGGTCCTAAATATGTAAGTTACATTAGAATAGGTTTTATAAAGTGAAAGAGAGTAAATCAGTATCCCTACATCACTCATAAACTAAAATAATGTAAATCAATAGTCGCACCTCACTCGAAACCCATGACTATTGAATGCATCTCACATTTAGTGAACTAAACTTTAAGAAAAAAATTATATTAGATTTAATAATCCCATATCTTTTTACTAGTGTTCCTCTAGACTTTATGATCTTATTTTATATTCACTTTAATAATTATTCCAAAACATATTTACTTGTAATAAGTGTTCCTTAAAATTGAAGTTCCATTTTTGTTAGCAAGAATAAATTATATGATTACGAAGACAGGTTCCAATTATGGATACCTTATTTTTCAAAGGTTAGTCTATGGAATTTTAATGTGTTCTTAACCTTGAAATAATTTCTCCAAGTGTCAACATATTAGAAACATGAATGAATGGAAAATATAATATAGACTTTGGGTCCTCAATGTGGTTTTCTAGTTTCAACACTCTATTTCAATGTTGATTCACATTGCAAATAGAATGTGCATCCCTACCAAAATAAAATAATTTATCATAACACCCTAGTCCACACTTGACAATAGTAAATGACAAACCAATTATGTTGATGCCCTACAAGTTTTATACCCCTTTTTAATAGGTGTATGTCATGTCAATCGAACTTCTTTTATGCCATGTCCTTCTCAAATGGCATCAGGCATATAATGTAAATTGTGACTTTAAAAGAATGATAGGGAGACTTAGAAGTGAATCAAAATTAGTATTAGATAGAAATAAAAATAAGTTTAAGTACTTATCATATCACTAAAATCAATTAATAATAAGGTAAAGGGATGCATTCCTCAAGGATGAATTTTTTCTATGTCTAGCTCTCTTTTAGACCTCACTATGTCCTATCTATGTAATTTCCATTTACTACTTTTATATCATGACAATCAAAAACTTCATCCTAAATTCTCTGAGATGAAATTCAAATTACTACCAATAGTCTTACTACATCCTAGCTATTTTCTCTATTTCATGTCTAAAAGTATAACACATTTCATACACACTTGTTATCTCATATACCAATTTTTCATGAATTTCCATTTGTTATATAACCTTACAATGCCAATTCGATGGTTAGATTTAAATGTGAAGGAAGGGGTTGGATCATTGCCATCCACTGCTAGAAAATAATTAGGAATTGCATTTTTCAATTAGATTTCCTAGCACAATATTGCTTGTCTAAAAACATGTAATAGAAGGATTTCATTTTGTGCAGCATGAGTGCAAGATTTAGCTATGAGCTTATAAAAATTCATGATAATATATATCTTCTCTCAGTCATCATATGTCAGCCAATGGTGGTGTTGTAAATCATACCACACTAAATTTCAAATTTTTAGTAAAAAAAACATTCAAATCATTTGACACTATTTTTTCATTCAACAAAACATGAATGATAAAAAAATAGTATTAAAATCACAATGGAAAATAAAGGTAACTAAATATATTTATAATATTTTAAAACTAAAATAGATATCATTATTTTTGAAGTATTTGGACACAAACTAAACTACAACATTGAAATCCTTCAACAGATAAAGTAAGCAAATAGAGAAAATGCCCAAGGAGAATAACCAGCTCAAACCAGAAGCAAGGGTTATGATAAAAAAATCCATATTGGAAGTTTTTGAAAACCAATATAATATTATCAAGAATTCAAACCCCTCAACTAGATTAATCACCTAACAAAACAAATCACAACCTAAGAACTAAAACTTCAACGTGAAGTCCTACCCAAAACTACCAAAAAAAATAAGAAGGCATAATTTTGAATTAAAATAAGAACCCAACAAAATATCACCCAAGGTTCAAATGTAAATCAATAATAAAAATGAATAATATTAGAAAACTTAGATTTATAGTACTTCCACATCTTTCAATAAATTTACTTTGATGGAATGCAATGGAAATAAAATATAGATTACAACCATGAAGGCATGGTAAATAGCTTTACTGTGTGTTTCTAGAAAGAATTAAATAATTTGATATGAAAATCCTCAATGCCTTGATATTAGTTCTCATAAATGTTTCTAAGCATGGCTAGAAAATGTAAAAAAGTGTTGTCAATATCCCCTAGATAAGTGATTATAATAGAAGGAAACAAATGTCCTATGTATCTAACATAGTTGGATGCAATTATTTAAATTAAATGAGTTTTTTCACTACCCTTAGCTATTATATTAATAAAATTTATGGGATCCTACTTATAAAATAAAAATACCTCTCACCATAGAGACCAATTGGACTATTTTCATCGTTAGGACCAACTACTATGTATAAAGTTTCTTGTATATTTCAATGTAAACACTAGAATAGATTCAAATTCAAGCATCGAAACTCAACTCTTACTAAATGACAAGCACTAAGGGAAAAACAATATGAACAAGGGCATGATTACCCATACATATCACTAAATTTAGGTGATAACAAATTCTATGATACTAATTTCTTCAATATTGGAATTTATAAGTTAATATAATATAAATAATTCTATAAAATGTATTATCATCTTTTATAAGAGAAAAAAACATAGAAATGACATTTTCCTCTTTATTATTGTTATCAATTTCAATATGTGCAAAGTCATCAGAATGTGCAAATTATGGGAATTTGTGGTATGGATGGCTCAGGTAAAATCACACTGGAAAAAGGATTATTTAACCTGAAATGTTCATCTATGGAGAGTTCCATTTTTTTCTATGTTCATGATGATAAAGCCAATAAATTATTGAATAAAAATCAAATAAATCTCCTACAAGACCTTGGTTTGAAAGAGATGCCATTTAATAATGTAGATTAAGGAAAGGGATTCTTTCAAGCCATTTGAGATATATGCACATGCTCATTATTTTGGTTGATGTGGATAGTATGAATCAATTAGATACTTCCATAACCTTCCACAGAAATATTTGGATGAGGTAGCTTTATCATTATTATAACACAAGAAATGGAAGTTATTAGACGTTCATCAAGTATCTCCTCAATTTCTAAAATGAGAACACAAAATTAGTTTCATATAAATCATCTCTTTTATTGGCATGTTTTTATATAACCTTCACCACTTGCTAGATTTGAATACGTTATTGAAAAATTATTAGCTACCTGTAATGGATTGACATTATCACATAAGATTTATAAAGGATAGTTGTATAGAAACTCCTCCAACACTTTGTAGGAGTCCTAATTAAACAATATTTCTCAAATATTGCCCACCATCATCATATAGAGGTAAAAATAAAGCCATGATGCTTTATATGAGGAAGAAAAAGTGATGTTCTTGGATACAATGTGTTTCTTCATTGGAAGAGACAAATTTTTGGCCATTATAATGTGGGATGGATTAGGATGTAGTTGTCTCTAGAGTTGCAAAAGGCTTGTGAGTAAGTGTCTTGTTGAGATCGATGATTAAAATTGTATAAGAGTACACGATCACTTGAGGGGCATGGTAAGATAAATTATAACAAGTTAGTCACCCCATTGTATTTGGTATAAGGAGAAGACTATAGATTTTTAGCAATAGGAGGAGGTGAGGAATTTGATACTTTATTTACTTGGTAGTCAAAATTATTCCCAACATGATTTATTTAAAAAAACATCTTGCTTTTACTTTTTTATATTCAAGAAGAATCCAAATTTGAGGAATGACATTGAGCACACTATAATCTGATCTTTCTCACATTCTTATTTTATCCTAGCATATGAATCTCATCATAAATACAATCACTAGTATAGGGTTTTGAGGACTCAAAATCACACATTCCCCCCTTAGACTAAATGTTTTTATTTTTTTAGGATATTATCTAAATAAATAAATTGCCACATTATCAACAAAGTTGGATGGGCATTGCTAGTCTAAATTTCATCATAGAAACATTCCATCATGGCCACCATTGAAAAATTTAATAGTTTTGGAGGTTTATTGCTCTGATCACTTAGAATAGTTATGGAAGGTTAGAGAGGATGTGAGTGCATGTGTGTGCGCACACACACACACACACACACACACACACACACACACACACACACACATATATATCCACATTATCAACAGAGTTGGATAGGCATT
>JARHVA010003838.1:1632500-1645000 GCA_037957365.1 Torreya grandis
CATTTAGAATTTCAAGTTTGGGATCTAGATAAACATTTGAAGTGGACATGTGTACATATAACAGTATCAGGATCAAAGGTTTAAATGCAATAATTGTTTGTGATTATTTTTCCTGACTATATGCCTAGGTGATCAAACATGGTGTCATGTGGTTGATGAAAAATCATTTCGATTTTGTACTTAGGCATGATCTATGCCAACAACATCAACATTAAGATTCTAAACCTTCATGTTAAATATGTCATCCATATTTTTTGGTTTGGAGAAGTTCGTATAATCCAACTACTAGGATTGATTCCACATGATGTTTGATATCTCCCCTCATGTTCCCCATGCTTGTTTTAGCATTTCAATTTTTTTTGATATACCAAGTATCTTAGGTTGTAATAGAAGACACTCTTCTATGTTATAGATAGATTTCCACCATTTTTAATGTCTTCATATATTTTTAATGGTGTTAGAGGATGGAGATAGGTTTATATTCATGTTCATAATATCCTCTTAGTCCCTTCTCCATTTAAAATTAACCTTAAAAAATAACCATGGAGTGGCAGCTAAGAGACATGTCATATAGTCAATTGCTTCATGACTGTCACAAATAGTCATCTAAGTGACCTAGATTAAGGATTTTAACATGTCCATGGGGTCATGAATATGGTATTTAAAGGATGAATACATCCTCATATTGGGAATAATCAAGTAAATATTTTCACTTTTTATGAGAGGGACTATGACAGTCAATACAATCATTCATAGTCTCCTGTCATTATACTCACCTATAGGTACCTCATGAGGACCAATCATGTTAGAACTCATGAGAAGTCAAAAAGAACTCATAACACATGATAATGTCAAAAAGATAGGTTTTGTAAAGTGAAAGAGTATAAATTGATAGTTAAACATCAATCGAAACACATGATAATGTGAAAATAATTTCAAGTAATTAAATTGTCAGGGTAAGCCAATTAGGATCTAAATAACTATGCAATGCTTTAGTCTATGATAACCTGAATTATTCATCAAGAGAGATAACCTCTTTGGCTAATCTCAATATTTTGAGCTCAATTATCACCCACATCATCACATATTGAGCCAATTATGTCAATTGTGGTTTAATGAGTGATGCAATTTTGACCAAGTTCATCCCTATGAACCTAATTCTTAATATATAAAGGATGTTAATTGGAGCTAAATTTATTGGTTTAGGGTTTAGGGTCTATAATTAAAAGGGTTTGGGGTTTAGGGCTTATGGCTTATGGTTTAATGTAAATGGTAAAGGGTTTAGGGTTAAATATAAATGGTACAGGGTTTAGGGTTTAAAATATTAGATATAGGGTCTAATCACTAAGGTAATTAATTAAAATTTGAGCTAATTGTTCATCTATATATGACTTGATCACCTTCATGTTTGAATTTTTTATAAAAATTAGGTTCAATTATTCTATGTACATTTTGCATACATGTTATACAATTTATTGAGCCATAAATTTGGTTTAGGGGCTTATTGACCAAATTTGACCCTACAGGTCAAATTGTGCCCCTTTTAGGTGAAAACTTGATCTTTAGATGTTTCTATGGGCCTATTATAATTTCATGAAGTATTTCATAGCTCATTTGATTTGATTTTATGTGTATTTGGCCTTGGTTTTATCTTTTCAGTCCTAAGAGTCATTTTGGGGGTCAATATAGAGCATTAAATAAGTTATATGGCCTCCTTAGGAAATGTAAAGGTTTAAAAAGGTGATGTCCCACCCCATGTGTCCTAATAAGTCTTAATTAACTATTTCTAACTGAAAATTGTTAGGTTTTTTAGAATAAAGAGTATTTTTATTTTAAAAAGAAGTTTGGCACTTGTGTGGCCCATAAGGGAATGTGACACAAGGGAGAAGGTTAAGATATAACTCTTAAGATTATTAAAACCCATTTACATGCTTGAATTACTCTAAAAGTTTCAAGTTTGAGTTAAAACCATTCTATTCCTTCATCCTTCCATGCACATATAACTAGTCAGTAGGTTTGTACTTGGTATCACAATTAGGGGAGGTTTCAAATAAATTAATCATGGGGGTGTATTCTACACTTAATCATATTCCATTTCATGTTAGGTTGTAGAGGAATGGTTTCCTATGGTATATGAACCAATCCACAAGATTTGGCATAGCTAATTTGCTTACCAATCTGTGCACCCTATAGGTTTTGGTTTAGTTTGGAGAAGTTTGTATAATCCACCTACTAGGATTGATTCCACATGATGTTTAATACCTCCCCTCATGTTCCCCATGCTAGTTTTATCATTTCAATTTTTTTTGATTGGCCAAGTATCTTAGGTTGTAATAGAAGACACTCTTCTATGTTATAGACAGATTTCCACCATTTTTAATGTCTTCATATATTTTTAATGGTGTTAGAGGATGGTGATAGGTTTATATTCATGTTCATAATCTCCTCCTAGTCCCTTCTCCATTAAAAATCAACCTTAAAATAATAACCATGGAGTGGCAGCTAAGAGACATATCATATAGTCAATTGCTTCATGACGGTCACACACAGTCATCTGAGTGAGCTAGATGAAGGATTTTAACATGTCCATAGGGTCATGAATATGGTATTTAAAGGATGAATACATTCTCATAGTGGGAATAATCAAGTAAATATTTTCAATTTTTATGAGAGGGACTATGACAGTCAATACAATCATTCACAGTCTCCTGTCATTATACTCACCTATAGGTACCTCATGAGGACCAATCATGTTAGAAAAGAGAGTCTAAGTTGGATGAAGTTATTGATAGTGTGAAGAGTTCATTTGGAGATATTAAATAGGCTTAGAACTTAAGAGAAGTCAAAAATAATAAAATTATCCATACTTATATATACTACCTACATAGTGGAATGTCCACCTACAACTGGTCCTAACAAAGACCTGAAGTGCTATATGGACTGTTGAAGCACATGGAGAAACTCATTCATGAATTCCTAATATGTTTTACAGTTTATGAAATTAATATTTGAGAGGTTGGATTGACAAATGGAAGTGGGAAACCATGTTCAAAGACTTAATAATTGTGTTCAAGGATCAAATTCCCAAAAGGTGAAAATAGAGCACTTGAGCCCTTTTACCAAGGTCATATAACAAGGTTGTCAGTATTCTTGGTGCATCTAAATTACTATGTCTTGTAGTCTCTACATCGGATTCCATCTTTCAAAAGTAAGGAAATGATTTGATCATCTGATCTTCATGTTTGAGGAAACCAAAGATGCACTTTTAATCACTAATCTCAAGCAGTGACATCTACAATTATGATCCCCAAAGAGACTTTCCACCTCAAGGTTACAATACATACCATGTTTCCATGATTGGATAGTTTATATGGTTTAATATAGAATTCATAAACTTAAGGTCATTTAAATAATATGATGTATTGTGTTTTGAGCTCTATACACACCTATAGGTGTCTTTTGCCTGAGAGGTTGACTTACGGCCAATCTAAGGTACAAGTTTGAGAATGTTTTTCTTTCTTGTGGACCTAGAGATTGATGTGGACCTTGTTGGGCATAAAGACCATTAGGATAGGTTTGTATATTGAGTTTTGATCATATAAGCACCTACAGGTGTGCCTAACTCCAAGGTCATTCACTTACAACCTACCTATAAATGTTCCTAGAGCTCTCAAAATAAACTTGGGGAATAATGGGCATATAAACAAGAGAATATTACTATTAAATGTTGATTTAAGTATTCCAAAGGATTTCCAAGGATATAATACAATATCTAAGTAAAACCAACACCCATGGGACTCCATGTTGCCATAACACAGTCAGTTGTAGTTGGCTATGACACAACATTGAGCTAGGAAGCTACATTCTAAATGTTAACATATTGAAACATGGTGTGTATGATACCAAATGACCCTAAACTCTGTTAAACATGGATATTTTATTCAATAAAAAATTATTCAAGGTATTGAGTTGTAAATTCATCTTATCCTTTGTTATAACTTTTAAGGAGATTGCATATTTAGTCTACAAAGAATATACATAGTTTTTAGGACTTGTGCCATCATGACTTTGTGATAAAATATTTTTTTATGGGGAACATATATATAATCTTGGAGAAGAGGGTATGACCTTACTATCCCTGGGGTTTGATTACACTCAAATAGACAAGATAATTATATTTAATCTCATTTTGATCATGAGAAATATTTAGTTGCAATGACTTAAGGGGTAACTTGAGTTAGGTATTTTGTACACACTTTTTTATTTAAACATTTGAAGGTTGGGTCAAGAAATGAATCAGATATTTTTGCCCGTTTTCCCCACCAATTTAATTAAATTACACATACCTACTTACCATTAGCCTACACACCTATTCAAAAATTGTAGATTCAAACACTGAGTAGGATACACATTCAAACCTCAGTACACATGCAGAAGTAGTTAAGGTACACATTCGTAGGCATATTTATTATATACTACACATTTAAAAATCTCTTGATTTTATCCTAGTATAGTGAATATTTTGGTTCTCATTAAAAAAAATATAGTTAGCTACAGAGCCCAAATTTAATCTTATAAATATAATATAGTTATTAGGTGTGCCAATTTTATAAACATGATTGCTATGGTTTGTTATCATATCTTAAATCTATCTTATGCTATTTTTTTTTAATGAGTTGTCCAACTTGTATCTAGCCTTTAAAGCATAATTCAAATTCATATTTAAACCATCCAAGCTAGGGTTTCATAAACCATCATCCCCTTAGGGTAAAATTTTATGGTTTTATGACTAATTTTTTATTATTCCCTTTTCCATAATATAGTGTATGTAATAACCTTTCATTCATGCTCATTTTATTTACACCCTATTCTCATAAATTGGTGAATGCATCCATTTTTGAAATGATTACACCTTCTAAGGTTTCTCCCTAGGGTTTGATTCTATATTTCAGATCTACATCTTGTGTTGTGTATTTCATTGCTCAATCATAAGCCTTACCTTCCTTCATGTTTTTCATGTCTACATATAGTTACAACTAAAAATTCTAGACCTACATATCTAACTAATTGAATTGATAGACTAAATGCTACTACTTATAATTTCATTCAAATTTCTTTGTGTAGTATTTATGTTTCTGTGATTTCAAAATGGCTATTCTAATGACGTTTCTTCTGCTGCTAAATTTTATTCAAAGGTTAGTGGTTATGTTTAGAATCTTAATCATGGTGATAATAATAGAGGTAATGTTTATGATAATGCAAATGATTTTGACGATGTATATCCTAATAGTGTTACTAAAATTTATAAATTTAGAGATCTAATTCAAAATAATATTGCATTCTTTATACATATATTTTTTAAATTAAAGGAAGTACAAAATATAATTAGGGATAATGCACCTACACCTTAAAATGCTACACATATTCCCTTGAATGTTCATAATCTACTTACTGGAGACTCCAATTATACATTTTGTGGTGAGGATATTAGTCCTACTAATCCTATGACTAATGTACCATGATGACCTTTTTCTCACTTTTTTATTTGTTGGTCCTGATAATAATCGTGCATATATTCATACCAATGCTAATCCTATTATGGATTCCACACATGATTTAACATCTCAAGATCCATTGATTTAAAAACTTAAAGCTATGAAATTAAAAATCTCACAACTATCTTAAGGGATTCACAAGTCTATTCATGTGGTTAACTATAATGACATATTACATAACCCATTGGATCACGAGACTCATTTTTCATCCTTTTCCTTTTAATTTTTAATTCATATATTTTACTTGTACAAAAGGCACAAGTGACCCTTCAAATCACATTAGATCCTATTATTCTTCATGATTTTATTTTACTCACGATAACTGACTCATGACAAAGATTTTCCAAAGAAGTATATAGGAATATGCCTTGAATTAGTTATACACCTTACCTATAAGATCCATGTCTCAGTTTAATTGTTTAGTTAACAAACTAATAACTCATTTTTATATGAGAATTAGACAAAAGGTTATGTTTTTTCAAATCACTAAACTTTAACAAGGACCTAATGAGAATGTTGTTGACTATGTACTTAGATTCAAGACTATGCTTACATATATGTCTCATGAAATCCATTATAGTGAGATGAAAAATATTTTGTCCAATAGTTTAATACAACCACTCATTGACAACATTATGTTCATTACTTACCAATATTTAGATAAATTTTTTTGTATGCTTTGAAACTATGAGACCAAAATATTAGAGTCCAATATGCTCAAGTATACATCTAATGCTTACCTCTACTACTTTCAATTGTCAAAGAATATCAAAATTTAAATATTTGACTAATAATGTTTTAATTTTTCAAGCAAAAATTGAGGCCAAAATTTAAACTCAACTTCAAAACCACCTAATAGGTTTGTTCTTCCACTTTCTAGTACCCTTTGACAATTTATCATATCAGTGTAACTTTCTCAAAATTTTGACTGCATTTGCTTATGGTTCCCGTTACATTCTTATCTATATTTTTTTACATCTCAAGTCACAAATCCAAATCAACGTGACAATGCCAATGCTCTGGAGATAAGACATTGAGGTTCTAAAGTCCATATTGTAACTTATGTTCATCCATGCTAGTAATATACTGGCAACTTGGCCATATAGAACTTACAAATGGTGGAAGATTTCAAAGTGAGATGAGCAGGGATGATGAGGGGAATGATAAGGTATTTTATTTGATATCATATACTAGAGGGCCCATATCATACACATACCCCAAACTCAGTGTATCTGTTGAATTTACATAACCTACACCCAATACAAAGTGGTTTGTAACAATGTAATAGCATGTATATGGGGGCAACACACATAGGTTATGGAGTTTATCTTGTTGCTTTCATTGCGGTTGAAGTGAATACCAAAGCTTTAAAAAATGCATGCCACATGGATGTATAAGGGGCCATCACTCATGATCCAATGTGAAATCCATGGTAGAGGAGTCACTGGTTCAAACAAAAGGTGGTCGATAGACGATCATTCTTAGGTTGTAGAGAGAGTTGGTAGGTTTAATTGTCATGTAGTAGGAACACAACATATAATTAAAAAGGGAATATATTCCACAAATAAAAATAAAACACTTACCAAATAAAACTACGAAAAATTAAATATACAATTCTTTTGGCGTTCCTTGCAACTTTGGAGTAACTACTAATTATATTTATTGTTAAAATATGACTTCTATCCATCCCATTTCCCCCAATTTCAAATGTTGAAATAAGAAATATTAAATACTTAAAGATAGAACTAAATTTGACAGTAAACCTTACCTCTCATACAAAATGTTATGAAAATTATTTCTTCAATATTACACTTCAAATGCTAATGTAATCTATTAAAATCAAATCAATTAAAAATAAAATAAAATAAATTAATATATATTATCGTTATAACTGTTTATAATTTTTTACGCCCTACCAAATTTTGACCTTCCATCTAATAATAATAAAAAGGAGGTGTACTCAAAGACAAAAGTCAATAAATGAGCCGCCACTGCTATTACTATATTTTATAAGAGCTGTACACGCAATTCAAAGCCGGCTCCAAGCACATATATTTTCAATTCACGTTAGTTATTCTCTAAGCAATCTCAGAGGCAGATGCAGGTATTATTTCCTTTTTCTGGATGTTAGAAAAAATCAAACTGCTAGATAGAGATAGATAGATAAAGAAGAGGTTTGTGTTATTTTTAAGTGATAAACATAAGGAGGCCACCTGTGAATCGTCCACGTTCTTCTGTTGTGACGAGCAGACTTGACGGCGGATCACTGCTATCTGCAGCCGCTTTTTTGAGTGCATATATATACAAGTACCAACCACGGACAATCCAATGCAATAAACAACATCAGTTCTGAAGCCTAGTGAATGTTTTTCAATTAATAGGATTGATTAAGGCATTTAAAGGTGAAAAGAAAAGTCGTTTTAGCACTCAGTATTATCTCAATGGAACAGAGATTGATTATGGCTGCCTCCATCATGCAGCTAATGATAGTGTTCATGAATTTCCATTTCCAGGCTTCCTTGTCTTCTTCAAGCCCCTCTTATAATGTGATTGATAAGTGTTGGAGAAGATACCCACATTGGGCACAAAACAGAATAAACCTTGCAGATTGTGGCGTTGGTTTTGGAAGTGCAGCCATGGGAGGCAAAGGAGGAGAGATATACAGTGTCACCAGAGATGATGACGATGCTGAAAATCTGCTGCCTGGGACACTCAGATACGGAGTTACTCGTAATGGTCCTCTATGGATAGTTTTTGCCACGGATTTGGAGATAAAGCTTGAGATGCCCACAAGACTATCGACGCAAGAGGGGCAAATGTTCACATCAGAAACGGGCCTTGCATCCGCCTGTTGAATGTGACCAATGTTATCATTCACGGATTAAATATCCACGACTGTAAGCCAAGTTTATCTGCCACTGTTCTCCTCTCAGCATCCTATTTCTGTTGTCTCTTCACGAGATATATGGATTGATCATAATACACTTTCCAACTGCTCAGATGGTCTTGTAGATGTCACTCTTGCTTCCACTGCAGTTACCATTTCTAACAACCGTTTTTCTTACCATGACAAAGTAAGAAATTAGGAAATTTTGAAAATTAAATTTCTATACAGATGCATTTATGCGTAGTTTCATTGATATTGGACAAATGATTAATTTTTGCCTTTGCAATAAAACAAAAACAGGTGATGCTTCTGGGCCACAGCGATGATTATACTGCTGATAAAGACATGAGAGTGACTGTGGCATTCAACAACTTTGGACCTGGCCTATTAGAACGCATGCCAAGGTAATTGAATTAAATTCATTATTATATATTTCTCAACCAATTCAAACATAAACTAACTCCCAACAGTAAATTAACTGCATGGATTGATTATATGCAGTTGCCGACATGGGTATGTGCATGTCGCCAATAACAACTATGAGCAGTGGGGAATATACGCAATTGGAGGAAGTGACAACCCCATCATCAGAAGCGAAGGCAATCGTTTTGTGGCTCCAAACGAGGAGTAAAAGAAGCAGGTGACATGGCGAGAGAGCCCAAATGGAAAGAGTCGGTTGTGGAAGTCTGTGAGTGATACCTTTTTTAATGGGGCATACTTTGTTCCATCAGGCCGAGGAAAAGCACTTCCCCTCTACCAAGCAGGCCAACAATTCAAAACTGGTAATGGGAGATTAGTACCCATATTGACTCAGCATGTAGGAGTCCTCGCCTGTTACCCCTCTGGCCCTTGCTTGTAATTACTCTTGTTCTACTACAGTCTTTTCTTGTAGATATTGAAGCATTCTTTCCCCAGCTCATTCATTCTTAAAAAACTGTAACTTGTTAAATCGTGGAACATTCACTCTCCACTTTACTCGGTTCGGCCGTTACATGAGAATCTTAAATATTTTTTTAAGAACATGCCTTCAAAATAATAGTGTAAAATTTCAAAATCTAGCAATTACTTTAGTCATTATTTCATTGACGAGGTAATGGTTTCCTCAAAAAAATGATTTGTATTTGCGAGTTTCACATATGACCAATGAATTTCATTTCAGTGGACATTATTTAATAATAGGCTGACCCATTTTAGAATATTTTAATTTTTCTCTACACTAAAGAAGAATTGGTCCAATGCATAATTGCTCTTCATTGTGGTCCACATATTATATTATAATTCATGTGACTACATCATCGATTGAGTTCCTAAATGTTTGGTGCAAAGTTTTCTTATGCCCTACATTGTTTTTCCCTTGTTTATTATCCTAAAAATCTTCACCCTCATTAATTGATCATTTGGCCACATTTTGTGAACCTACATTTGGTCTTCTTTATCCCTAGAGTAGTAAACTCTGACTAGGCATAAATCTTAACATTTTATCTCTACCCTCATCAACTGAGTTAGCTCAATCAATAATTGTAAACGTAACCTATATAAAGAGTGAAGCAATTATGGTAAACAAAGGTGAAGCACCTTAAGCCTTTATTGATCCTCTAAAATAAAATAAAAATAACCAATATTACTTTCCTAGTCCTCTACAATATAGACTCTAGGACCTCAATGCCTTTTCCACATTTCAGCAATATTTTAGCATCGATTCACATTACACATAGAATGTAGATCCCTAACACAACAAAATAATCAATCATAACACTTTGGTCCACACTTTACAATATAAAATGACCAATCAAAGATGTTGATGCCTTTCAAGATTTGGACACTTTACAATAGTTACAAGTCATGTAATCCAATACCTGCTTTGAATCTTAATATAAAGTATGATTTGGGCCCCCAAGACTACATAAGTCACTCTTCTTTAAATGCCAGACAAGGCATGCAATATATATTATGATTTTAGAAAAGGTTTGTAAGACTTAGAAGTGAGGTAGAATTAGTATTAAATGGAAATAAAAATTAATTCAACTACATTTACTAAGAAGGTAAAATGTAATTACATTTATTCAAATCATACCTTCTGCAAGGAATGAGTTTTGTCTATGTCTATCCCTCTTTTTAGAATCCCAATCATCGATGATGGAGGAGGGAGGAGAGTGGTAATGGAAAAATAATACCCTAACATTATAAAATTTTATAAAATTTATTATCATGTCTTATATAAAAATAAAATATAAACTCATAAATATAAAATTTTCCACTTTATTATAATTGCCAAATTTCAAACATAAATAGACCTGGTCTTGTAATCCACTTTAAAAACAAATAATGTAATACTTTATTAAGTTCAATTTAAATAGAATAACTAAGTAATAACTATATCATTGCAAACTAAGCAACGAAGTTTAGTAGGTAGTCAAACTCACGAAACTAATTTTAACTATATTCAGTGTCATTACATATGACTTCCACTCAAAAATTGATTATATTTTTCAATAAAGAAAAAGAAGGGTAAATATAACCATATGACCAAAGAAATATAATCACTAAAATTAAAAAATGAAAAAAAATAATGAATGAGCCACCACTAATATTATATTATCTTGTAGTTTTCGTACGCATGATTAAAAGGTGGTGCTAAGCATATATATTTTCAATTCACTTTAGTTATTCTTTATGCAAATCCAGAGGTAAATGAAAGTACTACTTATTTTTTATAGATGCCATAAACTAACAGGGGCTCTAAATATGTAAGTTAGATTAGAATGGGTTTTATAAAGTGAAAGAGAGTAAATCAGTGGCCCTGCCTCACTTATAAAATGAAATAATGTAAATCAACAGTCACGCCTCACTCGAAACCCATGACTATTGAATGCATCTCACATTTTGTGCACTAAACTTTAAGAAAAAAAAATATATTAGATTTAATAATCCCATTTTTTTACTAGTGTTCCTCTAGACTTTATGCTCTTATTTTATATTCACTTTAATGATTATTCCAAAACATATTTACTTCTAATAAGTATTCCTTAAAATTGGAGTTCCGTTTTTGTTAGCAAGAATAAATTATATGATTACGAAGATAGGTTCCAATTATGGATACCTTATTTTTTGAAGGTTAGTCTATAGAATTTGAATGTGTTCCTAACCTTGAAGTAATTTCTCCAAGTGTCAACATATTAGAAACATGAATGAATGGAAAATATAATATAGACTTTGGGTCCTCAATGTGGTTTTCCAGTTCCAACACTCTATTTCAACATTGATTCACATTGCAAATAGAATGTGCATCCCTACCAAAATAAAATAATTTATCATAACACCCTGGTCCACACTTGACAATAAAAAATGACAAATCAATTATGTTGATGCCCTACAAGTTTTATACCCCTTTTTAATAGGTGTAAGTCATGTCAATCGAACGTCTTTTATGCCCTATCCTTCTCAAATGGAATTAGGCATGTAATGTATATTGTGACTTTAAATAATGATAGGGAGACTTAGAAGTGAGTCAAAATTAGTATTAGATAGAAATAAAAATAAGTTCAAGTACCTATCATATCACTAAAATCAATTAATAAGAAGGTAAAGGGATGCATTGCTCAAGGATGAGTTTTGTCTATGTCTGGCTCTCTTTTAGACCTCATTATGTCCTATCTATGTAATTTTCATTTACTACTTTTATATCATGACAATCACAAACTTCATCCTAAATTCTCTAAGATGAAATTCAAATTACTACCAATAGTCTTACTACATCCTAGCTATTTTCTCTATTTCATGTCTAAAATTAGAACACATTTCATAGACACTTGTTATCTCATATAACAAGTATTCATCCATTTCCATTTGTTATAGAAACTTACAATGCCAAGTCTATGGTTAGATTTAGATGTGAAGGATGGGCTGGATAGTTGCCATCCACTGCTAGAAAAGAACTACAAATTGAATTTTTTAACTAGATTTCCTAACAAAATATTGCTTGTATAAAAACATGTAATAGAAGGATATCATTTTGTGCAGCGTGAGTGCAAGCTTCAACTGTGAGCTTATAAAAATTA
>JARHVA010003838.1:1660000-1672500 GCA_037957365.1 Torreya grandis
CACTTATAGGTACCTCATGAGGACCAATCATGTTAGAACTCATGAGAAGTCAAAAAGAACTCATAACACATGATAATGTCAAAAAGATGGGTTTTGTAAATTGAAAGAGTATAAATTGATAGTTAAACCTCAATCCAAACACATGATAATGTGAAAATAATTTCAAGTAATTAAATTGTCAGGGCAAGCCAATTAGGATCTAAATAACTATGCAATGTTTTAGTCTATGATAACCTGAATTATTCATCAAGAGAGATAACCTCTTTGGCTAATCTCAATATTTTGAGCTCGAGAATGTGATTTTGAGCTCAATTATCACCCACATCATCACATATTGAGCCAATTAAGTCAATTGTGGTTTAATGAGTGATGCAATTTCGACCAAGTTCATCACTATGAACCTAATTCTTACTATATAAAGGATGTTAATTAGAGCTAAATTTATTGGTTTAGGGTTTAGGGTCTATAATTAAAAGGGTTTGCGGTTTAGGGCTTATGGCTTATGGTTTAATGTAAATGGTAAAGGGTTTAGGGTTAAATATAAATGGTATAGGGTTTAGGGTTTAAGATATTAGATATAGGGTCTAATCACTAAGGTAATTAATTAAAATTTGAGCTTTTTGTTCATATATATATGACTTGATCACCTTCATGTTTGAATTTTTGATAAAAATTAGGTTCAATTATTCTATGTACATTTTGCATACATGTTATACAATTTATTGAGCCATAAATTTGGTTTAGGGGCTTATTGACCAAATTTAACCCTACAGGTCAAATTGTGCCCCTTTTTGGTGAAAACTTGATCTTTAGATGTTTTTATGGGCATATTATAATTTCATGAAGTATTTCATAGCTCATTTGATTTGATTTTATGTGTATTTGGCCTTGGTCTTATCTTTTTAGTCCCAAGAGTCATTTTGGGGGTCAATATAGAGCATTAAATAAGTTATATGGCCTCCTTAGGAAATGTAAAGGTTTAAAAAGGTGATGTCACACCCCATGTGTCCTAATAAGTCTTAATTAACTATTTATAACTAAAAATTGGTAGGTTTTTTAGAATAAAGAGTATTTTTCTTTAAAAAAGGAGTTTGACACCTGTGTGGCCCATAAGGGAATGTGACACAAGGGAGAAGGTTATTATATTACTCTTAAGATTATTCAAACCCATTTCCATGCTTGAATTACTCTAAAAGTTTCAAGTTTGAGTTAAAACCATTCTATTCCTTCATCCTTCCATGCACATATAACTAGTCAGTAGGTTTGTACTTGGTATCACAATTAGGGGAGGTTTCAAATAAATTAATCATGGGCATGTATTCTACACTTAATCAGATTCCATTTCATGTTAGGTTGTAGAGGAATGGTTTTCTATGGTATATGAACCAATCCACAAGATTTGGCATATCTAATTTGGTTACCAATCTGTGCACCCTATAGGTTTTGGTTTAGTTTGGAGAAGTTTGTATAATCCACCAACTAGGATTGATTCCACATGATGTTTAATATCTCCCCTCATGTTCCCCATGCTAGTTTTAGCACTTCAATTTTTTTTTGATTGGCCAAGTATCTTAGGTTGTAATAGAAGACACTCTTCTATGTTATAGACAGATTTCCACCATTTTTAATGTCTTCATATATTTTTAATGGTGTTAGAGGATGGAGATAGGTTTATATTCATGTTCATAATCTCCTCCTATTCCCTTCTCCATTCAAAATCAACCTTAAAATAATAACCATGGAGTGCCAACTAAGAGACATATCATATAGTCAATTGCTTCATGACGATCACACACAGTCATCTGAGTGAGCTAGATTTAGGATTTTAACATGTCCATGGGGTCATTAATATGGTATTTAAAGGATGAATACATCCTCATAGTGGGAATAATCAAGTAAATATTTTCACTTTTTATGAGAGGGACTATGACAGTCAATACAATCATTCATAGTCTCCTATCATTATACTCACCTATAGGTACCTCATGAGGACCAATTATGTTAGAAAAGAGAGTCTAAGCTGGATGAAGTTATTGATACTGTGAAGAGTTCATTTGGAGATATTGAATAGGCTTAGAACTTAAGAGAATTCAAAAAGAATGAAATTATCCATACTTATATATATTACCTACACAGTGGAATGTCCACCTACAAGTGGTCCTAACAAAGAGCTGAGGTGCTATATGGACTGTTGAAGCACATGGAGAAACTCATTCATGAATTCCTAATATGTTTTAGAGTTTATGAAATGACTATTTGAGAGGTTTTATTGACAAATAGAAGTGGGAAACCATGTTCAAAGACTTAATAACTGTGTTCAAGGATCAAATTCCCAAAAGGTGAAAATAGAGCACTTGAGCCTTTTTACCAAGGTCATATAACAAGGTTGTCAGTATTCTTGGTGCATCTAAATTACTATGTCTTGTAGTATCTACATAGTATTCCATCTTTCAAAATTAAGGAAATGATTTGATCATCTAATCTTCATGTTAGAGGAAACCAAAGATGCACTTTTAATCATTAATCTCAAGCAGTGACATCTACAATTATGATCCCCAAAGAGACTTTCCACCTCAAGGTTACAATACATACCATGTTTCCATTATTGGATAGTTTATATGATTTAAGATAGCATTCATAAACTTAAGGTCATTTAAAGAAGATGATGTATTGTGTTTTGAGCTCTATACACACCTATAGGTGTCTTTTGCCTGAGAGGTTGACTTACGGCCAATCTAAGGTACAAGTTTGAGAATGTTTTTCTTTCTTGTGGACCTAGAGATTGATGTGGACCTTGTTGGGCATAAAGACCATTAGGATAGGTTGGTATATTGATTTTTGATCATATAATCACCTACAAGTGTGCCTAACTCCAAGGTCATTCACTTACAACCTAGCTATAAATGTTCCTAGAGCTCTCAAAATAAACTTGGGGAATAATGGGCATATAAACATGAGAATATTCTATTAAATGTTGATTTAAGTATTCCAAAGGATTTCCAAGGATATAATACAATATCTAAGGGAAAACAACACCCATGGGACTCCATGTTGCCATAACACAGTCAGTTGTAGTTGACTATGACACAACAGTGAGCTAGGAAGCTACATTCTAAATGTTAACATATTGAAACATGGTGTGTATGATACCAAATGACCCTAAAATCTGTTAGACATGGATATTTTATTCAATAAAAAATTATTCAAGGTATTGAGTTGTAAATTCATCTTATCCTTTGTTATAACTTTTAAGGAGATTGCATATTTAGTCTACAAAGAATATACATAGTTTTTAGGACTTGTGCCATCATGACTTTGTGACAAAAGATTTTTTTATGGGGAACATATATATAATCTTGGAGAAGAGGGTATGACCTTACTATCCCTTGGGTTTTATTACACTCAAATAGACAAGATAATTATATTGAATCTCATTTTAATCATGAGAGATATTTAGTTGCAATGACTTAAGGGGTAACTTGAGTTAGCTATTTTGTACACACTTTTTTATTTATACATGTGAAGGTTGGGTCAAGAAATGAATCAGATGTTTCAGCACGTTTTCCCCACCAATTTAATTAAATTACACATACCTACTTACCATTAGTCTACACACCTATTCAAAAATTGTAGATTCAAACACTGAGTAGGATACACATTCGAACCTCGGTACACATGCATAAGTAGTTAAGGTACACATTCATAGGCATATTTATTATATACTACACATATTTAAAAAACTTTTGATTTTATCCTAGTATAGTCAATATTTTGGTTCTCATAAAGAAAGATATAGACAGCTACAGAGCCCAAATTTAATCTTATAAATATAGTATAGTTATTAGGTGTGCCAATTTTATAAAAATGATTGCTATGGTTTGTTATCATATCTTAAATCTATCTTATGCTATTTTTTTTAATGAGTTGTCCATGTTGTATCTAGCCCTTAAAGCATAATTCCAATTCATATTTAAACCATCCAAGCTAGGGTTTCATAAACCATCATCCCCTTAGGGTAAAATTTTATGGTTTTATGACTAATTTTTTATTATTCCCTTTTCCATAATATATTGTTTCCAATAACCTTTCATTCATGCTCATTTTATTTACACCCTCTTCTCATAAATTGGTGAACCCATCCATTTTTGAAATGCTTACACCTTCTAAGGTGTCTCCCTAGGGTTTGATTCTATATTTCAGATCTACATCTTGTGTTGTGTATTTCATGGCTCAATCATAAGCCTTACCTTCCTTCATGTTTTTCATGTCTACATATAGTTACAACTAAAAATTCTAGACCTACATATCTAACTAATTGAATTGATAGACTAAATGCTACTACTTATAATTTCATTCAAATTTCTTTGTGTAGTATTTATGTTTCTGTGATTTCAAAATGGCTAATTCTAATGACATTTCTTCTACTACTAAATTTTATTCAAAGGTTAGTGGTTATGTTTAGAATCTTAATCATGGTGATAATAA
Source organism: Torreya grandis (assembly GCA_037957365.1). Classification (NCBI taxonomy): domain Eukaryota; kingdom Viridiplantae; phylum Streptophyta; class Pinopsida; order Cupressales; family Taxaceae; genus Torreya; species Torreya grandis. The sequence continues at coordinate 1,664,486 of JARHVA010003838.1, forward strand.
TAGAGGTAATGTTTATGATAATGCAAATGATTTTGACGATGTATATCCTAATAGTGTTACTAAAATTTATAAATTTAGAGATCTAATTCAAAATAATATTGCATTCTTTGTACATATATTTTTTAAATTAAAGGAAGTACAAAATATAATTAGGGATAATGCACCTACACCTTAAAATGCTACATATATTCCCTTGAATGTTCATAATCTACTTATTGGAGACTCCAATTCTACATTTTGTGGTGATGATATTAGTCCTACTAATCCTATGAATAATGTACCATGATGACCTTTTTCTCACTTTTTTATTTGTTGGTCCTGATAATAATCAAGCTACCAATCATGCATATATTCATACCAATGCTAATCCTATTATGGATTCCACACATGATTTAACATCTCAAGATCCATTGATTTAAAAACTTAAAGCTATGAAATTAAAAATCACAAAACTATCTTAAGGGACTCACAAGTCTATTCATGGGGTTAACTATAATGACATATTACATAACCCATTGGATCACGAGACTCATTTTTCATCCTTTTCCTTTTAATTTTTAATTCGTAAATTTTACTTGTACAAAAGGCACAAATGACCCTTCAAATCACATTAGATCCTATTATTCTTCGTGATTTTATTTTACTCACGATAACTAACTCATGACCAAGATTTTCCAAAGACGTATATAGGAATATGCCTTGAATTATTTATACACCTTACCTATAAGATCCATGTCTCAGTTTAATTGTTTAGTTAACATATTAATAACTCATTTTTATATGAGAATTAGACAAAAGGTTATGTTTTTTCAAATTACTAAACTTTAACAAGGACCTAATGAGAATGTTGTTGACTATGTACTTAGATTCAAGACTATGCTTACATATATGTCTATTGAAATCCATTATAGTGAGATGAAAAATATTTTGTCCAATAGTTTAATACAACCACTCATTGACAACATTATGTTCATTACTTACCAATATTTAGATAAAATTTTCTGTATGCTTTGAAACTATGAGACCAAAATATTAGAGTCCAATATGCTCAAGTATACATCTAATGCTTACCTCTACTACTTTCAATTGTCAAAGAATATCAAAATTTAAATATTTGACTAATAATGCTCTAATTTTTCAAGCAAAAATTGAGGCCAAAATTTAAACTCAACTTCAAAACCACCTAATAGGTTTGTTCTTCCACTTTCTAGTACCCTTTGACAATTTATCATATCAGTGTAACTTCCTCAAAAATTTGACTGCATTTGCTTATGGTTCCCATTACATTTTTATCTATATTTTTTTACATCTCAAGTCAAAAATCCAAATCAGCGTTGCAATGCCAATGCTCTGGAGATAAGACATTGAGTTTCTAAAGTCCATATTGTAACTTATGTTCATCCATGCTAGTAATATACTGGCAACTTGGCCATATAGAACTTACAAATGGTGGAAGATTTCAAAGTGAGTTGAGCAGGGATGATGAGGGGAATGATAAGGTATTTTATTTGATATCATATACTAGAGGGCCCATATCATACACATACCCCAAACTCAGTGTAGTTGTTGAATTTACATACCCTACACCCAATACAAAGTGGTTTGTAACAATGCAATAGCATTGATATGGGGGCAACAAATATAGGCTATGGAGTTTATCTTGTTGCTTTCATTGCGGTTGAACTGAGTACCAAAGATTCTAAAAAATGCATGCCACATGGATGTATAAGGGGCCATCAGTCGTGACACAATGTGAAATCCATGGTAGAGGAGTCACTGGTTCAAACAAAAGGTGGTTGATTGACAATCATTCTTAGGTTGTAGGGAGAGTTGGTAGGTTTAATTGTCATGTAGTAGGAACGCAACATACAATTAAAAAGGGAATATATTCCACAAATAAAAATAAAACACTTACCAAATAAAACTATGAAAATTAAATATACAATTCTTTTGGCGTTCCTTGCAACTTTGGAGTAACTACTAATTATATTTATTGTTAAAATATGACTTCTATCCATCCCATTTCCCCCAATTTCAAATGTTGAAATAAGAAATATTAAATACTTAAAGATAGAACTAAATTTGACACTAAACCTTACCTCTCATACAAAATGTTATGAAAATTATTTCTTCAATATTACACTTCAAATGCTAATGTAATCTATTAAAATAAAATCAAATAAAAATAAAATAAAATAAATTAATATATATTATGGTTATAACTGTTTATAATTTTTTACGCCCTACCTAAATTTTGACCTTCCATCTAATAATAATAAAACGGAGGTGTAATTTTGACAATCATTCTTAATCCAAAATAGACAAAAGTCAATAAATGAGCCGCCACTGCTATTATATTATTTTATAAGAGCTGTACATGCAATTCAAAGCACATATATTTTCAATTCACGTTAGTTATTTTCTAAGCAATCTCAGAGGCAGATGCAGGTATTATTTCCTTTTTCTGGATGTTAGATAGATAAAGAAGAGGATTGTGTTATTTTTAAGTGATAAACATAAGGAGGCCACCTGTGAATCGTCCACGTTCTTCTGTTGTGACGTTGGTATTAGGTTTTGATGAATTCCCTTCATTCATGCACGAGCAGACTTGACGGCGGATCACTGCTATCTGCAGCCGCTTTTTTGAGTGCATATATATACAAGTACCAACCACGGACAATCCAATGGAATAAACAACATCAGTTCTGAAGCCTAGTGAATGTTTTTCAATTAATAGGATTGATTAAGGCATTTAAAGGTGAAAAGAAAAGTCATTTTAGCACTCAGTATTATCTCAATGGAACATAGATTGATTATGGCTGCCTCCATCATGCAGCTAATGATAGTGTTCATGAATTTCCATTTCCAGGCTTCCTTGTCCTCTTCAAGCCCCTCTTATAATGTGATTGATAAGTGTTGGAGAAGATACCCACATTGGGCACAAAACAGAATAAACGTTGCAGATTGTGGCGTTGGATTTGGAAGTGCAGCCATGGGGGGCAAAGGAGGAGAGATATACAGTGTCACCAGAGATGATGACGATGCTGAAAATCTGCTGCCTGGGACACTCAGATACGGAGTTACTCGTAATGGTCCTCTATGGATAGTTTTTGCCACGGATTTGGAGATAAAGCTTGAGATGCCCACGAGACTATCGACGCAAGGGGGCAAATGTTCACATCAGAAACGGGCCTTGTATCCGCCTGTTGAATGTGACCAATGTTATCATTCACAGATTAAATATCCACGACTGTAAGCCAAGTTTATCTGCCAATGTTCTCCTCTCAGCATCCACGAGCCTCCAGTGGATGGAAACACAGGACGGAGATGCTGTTTCTGTTGTCTCTTCACGAGATATATGGATTGATCATAATACACTTTCCAACTGCGCAGATGGCCTTGTAGATGTCACTCTTGCTTCCACTGCAGCTACCATTTCTAACAACCGTTTTTCTTACCATGACAAAGTAAGAAATTAGGAAATTTTGAAAATTAAATATCTATACAGATGCATTTATGCGTAGTTTCATTGATATTGGACAAATGATTAATTTTTGCCTTTGCAATAAAACAAAAACAGGTGATGCTTCTGGGCCACAGCGATGATTATACTGCTGATAAAGACATGAGAGTGACTGTGGCATTCAACAACTTTGGACCTCGCCTATTAGAACGCATGCCAAGGTAATTGAATTAAATTCATTATTATATATTTCTCAACCAATTCAAACATAAACTAACTCCCAACAGTAAATTAACTGCATGGATTGATTATATGCAGGTGCCGACATGGGTATGTGCATGTCGCCAATAACAACTATGAGCAGTGGGGAATATACGCAATTGGAGGAAGTGACAACCCCATCATCAGAAGCGAAGGCAATCGTTTTGTGGCTCCAAACGAGGATTAAAAGAAGCAGGTGACATGGCGAGAGAGCCCAGATGGAAAGAGTTGGTTGTGGAAGTCTGTGAGTGATACCTTTTTTAATGGAGCATACTTTGTTCCATCGGGCCGAGGAAAAGCACTTCCCCTCTACCAAGCAGGCCAACAATTCAAAACTGGTAATGGGAGGTTAGTACCCATATTGACTCAGCATGCAGGAGTCCTCGCCTGTTACCCCTCTGGCCCTTGCTTGTAATTGTTCTTGTTCTACTACAGTCTTTTCTTGTAGATATTGAAGCATTCTTTCCGCAGCTCATTCATTCTTAAAAAACCGTAACTTGTTAAATCGTGGAACATTCACGCTCCACTTTACAAATTAATGGAGACAATAGTTCTAACTCGGTTCGGCCGTTACATGAGAATCTTAAATATTTTTTTAAGAACATGCCTTTAAAATAATAATGTAAAATTTCGAAATCTAGCAATTACTTTAGTCATTATTTCATGTGGTGAAATTTAGTTAGGGTCTAACAACGAGCTTAAAATAATTGACGAGCTAATGGTTTCCTCAAAAAAATGATTTGTATTTGAGAGTTTCACATATGACCAATGAATTTCATTTCAGTGGACATTATTTAATAATAGGCTGACCCATTTTAGAATATTTTAATTTTTCTCTACACTAAAGAAGAATTGGTCCAATGCATAATTGCTCTTCATTGTGGTCCACATATTATATTATAATTCATGTGACTACATCATCGATTGAGTTCCTAAATGTTTGGTGCAAAGTTTTCTTATGCCCTACATTGTTTTTCCCTTGTTTATTATCCTAAAAATGTTCACCCCCATTAATTGATCATTTGGCCACATTTTGTGAACCTGCATTTGGTCTTCTTTATCCCTAGAGTAGTAAACTCTGACTAGGCATAAATCTTAACATTTTATCTCTACCCTCATCAACTGAGCTAGCTCAATCAATAATTGTAAACGTAACCTATATAAAGAGTGAAGCAATTATGGTAAACAAAGGTGAAGCACCTTAAGCCTTTATTGATCCTCTAAAATAAAATAAAAATAACCAATATTACTTTCCTAGTCCTCTACAATATAGACTCTAGGACCTCAATGCCTTTTCCACATTTCAGCAATATTTTAGCATCGATTCACATTACACATAGAATGTAGATCCCTAACACAACAAAATAATCAATCATAACACTTTGGTCCACACTTTACAATATAAAATGACCTATCAAAGATGTTGATGCCTTTCAAGCTTTAGACACTTTACAATAGTTACAAGTCATGTAATCCAATACCTGCTTTGAATATTAATATAAAGTATGATCTGGGCCCCCAAGACTACATAAGTCACTCTTCATTAAATGCCACACAAGGCATGCAATATATATTATGATTTTAGAAAAGGTTTGTAAGACTTAGAAGTGAGGTAGAATTAGTATTAAATGGAAACAAAAATTAATTCAACAACATTTAATAAGAAGGTAACATGTAATTACATTTATTCAAATCATACCTTCTGCAAGGAATGAGTTTTGTCTATGTCTATCCCTCTTTTTAGAATCCCAATCATTGATGATGGAGGAGGGAGGAGAGTGGTAATGGCAAAATAATACCCTAACGTTATAAAATTTATTATCATGTCTTATATAAAAATAAAATATAAACTCATAAATATAAACTTTTCCACTTTATTATAATTGCCAAATTTCAAACATAAATAGACCTGGTCTTGTAATCCACTTTTAAAACAAATAATGTAATACTTTATTAAGTTCAATTTAAATAGAATAGCTAAGTAATAACTATATCATTGCAAACTAAGCAATGAAGTTTAGTAGGTAGTCAAACTCACGAAACTAATTTTAACTATATTCAGTGTCAAAACATATGACTTCCACTCAAAAATTGATTATATTTTTCAATAAAGAAAAAGAAGGGTAAATATAACCATATGACCAAAGAAATATAATCACTAAAATTAAAAAAGGAAAAAACCTAATGAATGAGCCACCACTAATATTATATTATCTTGTAATTTTCATACACATGATAAAAGGGTGGTGCTAAGCATATATATTTTCAATTCACTTTAGTTATTCTTTATGCAAATCCAGAGGTAAATGCAAGTACTTATTTTTTCTAGATGCCATAAACTAACAGGGGCTCTAAATATGTAAGTTTCATTAGAATGGGTTTTATAAAGTGAAAGAGAGTAAATCAGTGGCCCTACCTCACTTATAAAATGAAATAATGTAAATCAACAGTCATGCCTCACTCGAAACCCATGACTATTGAATGCATCTCACATTTTGTGCACTAAACTTTAAGAAAAAAAATTATATTAGATTTAATAATCCCATTTTTTTACTAGTGTTCCTCTAGACTTTATGCTCTTATTTTATATTCACTTTAATGATTATTCCAAAACATATTTACTTCTAATAAGTATTCCTTAAAATTGGAGTTCCATTTTTGTTACCAAGAATAAATTATATGATTACGAAGATAGGTTTCAATTATGGATACCTTATTTTTCGAAGGTTAGTCTATGGAATTTTAATGTGTTCTTAACCTTGAAGTAATTTCTCCAAGTGTCAACATATTAGACACATGAATGAATGGAAAATATAATATAGACTTTGGGTCCTCAATGTGGTTTTCCAGTTCCAACACTCTATTTCAACATTGATTCACATTGCAATTAAAATGTGCATCCCTACCAAAATAAAATAATTTATCATAACACCCTGGTCCACACTTGACAATAAAAAATGACAAATCAATTATGTTGATGCCCTACAAGTTTTATACCCCTTTTTAATAGGTGTAAGTCATGTCAATCAAACGTCTTTTATGCCCTATCCTTCTCAAATGGAATTAGGCATGTAATGTATATTGTGACTTTAAATAATGATAGGGAGACTTAGAAGTGAGTCAAAATTAGTATTAGATAGAAATAAAAATAAGTTCAAGTACCTATCATATCACTAAAATCAATTAATAAGAAGGTAAAGGGATGCATTGCTTAGGGATGAATTTTGTCTATGTCTAGCTTTCTTTTAGACCTCATTATGTCCCATCTATGTAATTTTCATTTACTACTTTTATATCATGACAATCACAAACTTCATCCTAAATTCTCTGAGATGAAATTCAAATTACTACCAATAGTCTTACTACATCCTAGCTATTTTCTCTATTTCATGTCTAAAATTAGAACACATTTCATAGACACTTGTTATCTCATATAACAAGTTTTCATCCATTTCCATTTGTTATAGAAACTTACAATGCCAAGTCTATGGTTAGATTTAAATGTGAAGGATGGGCTGGATAGTTGCCATCCACGCTAGAAAAGAACTACAAATTGAATTTTTTAACTAGATTTCCTAACATAATATTGCTTGTATAAAAACATGTAATAGAAGGATATCATTTTGTGCAGCGTGAGTGCAAGCTTCAATTGTGAGCTTATAAAAATTAATGATAATATATATCTTCTCTCAATCATCATATGTCAACCAAGGGTGGTGTTGTAAAGCATACCACACTAAATTTCAAATTTTTAGTAAAAACACATTCAAATCATTTGACACCATTTTTTCATTCAAAAAAACATGAATGATAAAAAAATAGTACCAAAATCAAAATGAAAATTAAAGGTAATTAAATATATTTAGAATATTTTAAAACTGAAATAGTTATCATTATTTTTGAAGTATTTGGACACAAACTAAACTACAACATTGAAATCCTTCAATAGATAAAGTAAGCAAATAGAGAAAATACCCAAGGAGAATAACCACCTCAAACCAGAAGCAAGGGTTATGATAACAAAATATATACTAGAAATTCTTGAAAACCAATATAAGATTATCAAGAAATAAAACCCCTCAACTATAGTAATCACCTAACAAAAAAAATCACAACCTAAGAACTAAAACTTCAAGGTGAAGTCCTGCCCAAAACTACCAAAAGAAATAAGAAGACATTATTTTGGATTAAAACAAGAACCCAACAAAATATCACCAAAGGTTCAAATGTAAATCAATAATGAAGATTCATAATATTAGAAAACTTAGGTTAATAGTACTTCCACATCTTT
>JARHVA010003838.1:1682500-1702500 GCA_037957365.1 Torreya grandis
ACCTTGATAGTATCAAGAATAGCTTCATGGTCTAACTCTTTGTTAGGTTGTGGAGCTAAAAGCTTCACCAGGATGCAAACAGAAGGAGTTAAGGAGGTTGCAGAGTGTTTGCTAAGTGTTACAGTCACCGGCATCGGTCAAGCAAATCAACGTTGGCAGGGTATAGACAGAAGGCAACCGATGTCAATCAGATGTCGGCCAGCATCAGCACCCCCCAGGTAAACAGGGACCGATGTCAGTCACCTGTGTGGTTTGAACTGCGAATGTTATGGGCAGTTAGCTAACGAACCAAGTGTTTGCATGTCAAGAGCCAAATTTAGACTAGAAGCTGTGGATCTAATTATTGTAATTAGGTGTCTAATTATTGTTTTCATGAGATCTATTTAAGAGACTCATTGGTTGTATTTTAAATGAGTGCTAGAGAGTAAGAAAGCAAAATAAGCTCCTTCTGAGAGAGGAGAGCAATGGTGTGTTCCTCCTAGTGCCACAGTACCAAGTGTGGGTACTAGTTTGGAGAATCAGAAGGGTTCTTCTTGTTAGTATGATCTTGGTCAGTGGGTGTGCATGGCTTCTTTTGGAGATCTACAATGGTGAGTAAGGTCTAGTGATTTTCAAGTAGCAGCAGAGAGCAGGAGATCTACTTGGAGTACGGTTGTGTACTTGGTGTACTGGCAGCATTGTTACTGACTGGTTGGAGAGGTGAACATCAATTCTATATTTGAATTGATTGTTGGGACTGAGAGAGAGAGGGAAGAAGGTCTTGAAGTGTGGCGAGCCTTTGAGGTGGAAGAAGAAGTGGCATCTTCTTTATTGTATTTTCTTCTGAGTATTTAATACAAGATTGTGTATTGTCTCTCAAATCCTGTGTTGTTTCATATTTCTAGTTACTTATTCATTCTGGTATAATTCCATGTTTAGTTGCTAATACAAGGTAATCATATGTGCTCTAATTGGTGGAGAAAGATCCTGAAAAGTTGGTATCAGAGCTTTTGGTTGGGTTACTAACAGGTGGTTTTAGATCTGGATAATGTGTGTTGATTACAGGTTACTCACAAGGGTTTCTGATTGAGTGGGAGTATAGCAATGGCAAAAGAAAGTAAGCTACGAATGGAGAAACTGAATAGCACGAATGGTTTGATTGATGAAAAGAAAGAGTAGGTAAAGGAAGATTGTTGGTCGGTAGAAGATCAGCATGTAGAAGTAGATGTTGCATGGGTTGTTGCACAGGGTGCTCTGGATAAAGTAGAATCTTAGTTTACAGATTCTTTTGCCTCTTTCCATGCAGCTTGAAATAGAGCATCTTTTCATGGGTACGTCTTTGGAGACTTTGGAGAGATTTATTTATGAGCTGGAGAGCCTTGTCAAATGATTGGCAAAGGGGAAGTGAAGCTGACATTGTAGACGGATAACACATAGGTGTTGAAGGAGGTCATGCAGGTACCAGTCTTGGAGATGAGTTTCTTCAGGAAAGTTAGGTGATGAGAGATGCACAGTAACTCTCACAGTGGATGCACTTGAATTAGACGGTGGTAAGAAAGTAGGTATCCTTCATCTATCTACTTATATTACTGATTCACCTTCTGTTACAAAGATGTGGCTTTGTAGGCTTGGTTACATATGTAGGAGGGGAATGTATGTTCTTAAGTGGAAGACCGATATCTTTGATAAACTTAAGAACTGGAAAGCCTTTGTGTTCATGGAGGAGATGACAAACAGAGATCAGCAGAGTGGACTGAATTATTCTGAGCAGGGCTATGTTGATTTGAACAGGGTTTTGATCCATGGAGAGCTCGCAGGTAAAAAGTTATCACTCACAGGCAAACACAGGTACCGGCATCGGTCACACAAAAACCAACATTGGCAGTAGGTACACTAGCGTCGGTCAGATAACCGATGTCGGCAGACAAGGTCAGTGCAAGAAATCAACGTCAGTCGATTGCAGACTGGGAGATGGCTGAGATCGGTCACTGAAATAGATGGTGGGTGGACAACTAGCTGTTAATAAGTCTCAAATGCCCATATGGAGGTCAAAAAGGGTAAGTGAACCTCATATTCGTTGTTCACCTTCTTTATATTACTTACTGATGGTTGAGAACCAGGAAGATGTGAAGAGGCAATGCAGGTAGAATCCAGATACAGTGGGAGCTTGGCATGGATGAGGAGTGTGAGTCTTTGGAGAAGAACCAAACAAGAGTTTGTTGGTAGACTTGTTAGCTGGAAGAAAGCACTGAGAGATGGATGGATTCCCAAGTTAAAGAAGAGAGTGGATGGATACGTGAGACAGAAGGCCAAGGTATATGGTCTTGAGGAAGCTACAGGACAGTGGTACAGGTTTTGACAGGTATATGACAAAGCATGGCTTTGGTCAAGGTCATTGTAACTATTTTGTTTGTCTTACCAGGGGGATGATGAGTCACGACATTATCCAGTTACTGTATGTGGATGGTATACTAGTTAGAGGTTTAGACATATAGGGATTTGCTGAGCTAAAGGTAAGGATAGTTCAGTAGCATGTCATGAGGAATTTGGAGCAATGAAATTCTTTGGCATAAGAGACATGGAGATTTGGTCTCCAGTGGGAGTTGATGTGAAGACGGTGTTGGCGGGGTTCAAGATGCATGATGCAGGATCGAAAAGCACACCAAGCGCTGGACAGTTCAAGCTTAGCTTAGAACAGAGTTCAAAATCACATGAGGTCTAGTGTAGACCTGAGTTTTCCCAAGTAGTGGGAGTTGTTAGAAAGTATGGAGCCAATTTGGGGAAGGAGTACTGGAGGGCAGTTTAGTTGATTCTCAGGTATTTGAGAGGGACTAGCAGTAGGAATTCTTGTTATGCAGGGTCAAGGTCTTCACTACATGGAGTTGTAGGTTCAGATGTGGTAGGTTACTTGGATGACAGGTGTAGCATCATAGGTTGTGTGGTGGTTGGTCTTCAGGGTTGAAATTGAAGAGGGATACAATCTAGGAAATAGATTAGATGGGGTACAAATACAGGTATAGGTGCAACTGTTTATCTCTAAGTGGGAGATTGTTAGGTTGTGGAGCTAAAAGCTTCACCAAGATGCAAATAGGAGGAGTTAAGGAGGTTGCAGAGCGTTTGCTAAGTGTTACAGTCACCGGCATTGATCTTGCAAATCAATGTCGGTAGGGTACAGATAGAAGGCAACCAACGTTGATCAGATGTCGGCCGGCATCGGCACCCCCCAGGTAGATAGGGACTGATGTCGGTCACCTGTGTGGTTTGAACTGTGAATGTTATGGAAAGTTAGCTAATGAACCAAGTGTTTGCATGTCAAGAGCCAAATTTAGACTAGAAGCTGCAGATCTAATTATTGTAATTAGGTGTCTAATTATTGTTTGCATGAGATCTATTTAAGAGACTCATTGGTTGTATTGTAAACGAGTGCTAGAGAGTAAGAGAGCAAAATAAGCTCCTTCTGAGAGAGGAGAGTAATGGTGTGTTCCTCCTAGTGCCATAGTACCAAGTGTGGGTACTGGTTTGGAGAATTAGAAGGGTTCTTCTTGTTTGTATGATCTTGGTCAGTGGGTGTGCATGGCTTCTTTTGGAGATCTACAATGGTGAGTAAGGTCTAGTGATTTGCAGGTACTAGTAGAGAGCAAGAGATCTACTTGGAGTATGGTTGTGTACTTGGTGTACTAGCAGTGTTGTTACTGACTGGTTAGAGAGGTGAACATCAATTCTATTTTTGAGTTGATTGTTGGGACCGAGAGAAAGAGGGAAGAAGGTCTTGAGGTGTGGTGAGCCTTTGAGGTGGAAGAAGAAGTGGCATCTTCTTTATTATATTTTCTTCTGAGTATTTAATACAAGATTGTGTATTGTCTCTCAAATCCTATGTTGTTTCATATTTCTTGTTACTTATTCATTTTGGTATAATTTCATGTTTAGTTGCTAATACAAGGTAATCATATGTGCTCTAATTAGTGGAGCAAGATCCTGACACTCTTGAACTTTCCATAGTTTCCTATTTGATGGCCTCCCATGATATTTTTGTAACTGAATATCCATTGCAAGAATCAAATTTGAATAGTGTAGTATATTCCTCTGTGTTTCAAACTCTTCAAACAACCACTGACTGAATATTTTATAGGATATCATCAAAACCAAGTTTCAGTGACAACCACTGACCTAGTGGGATATTCAATGTTTTCTCCATCTATAACTGGGGAAGTCAATTTTTTATTTCTCTCTACACACTAACATAAGTAGTAATCAGTCCCTTCTTCATTATCCTCGTCTACAATAACTGCAAAGACATTCCCTATATAAAAATAATAATTTTTAGTGACAACATGAAGATATATAATGAAAATAAAGTATACATAATGAAAAATATTCTACCTAGCTACGCTAGATCAAATACATAGTCAAAGTCATTTGATGATATCATAGTTATAAGTTACAATGCTATTAGAACCTGATATGTGTTGATAGGAATTAGTAGTTTATAACTTCAATCATCCACCCACTCTTATGACTCACACTCATTCCAAATAGATTCCATACATGTAAAACATAAATATGTCAAGTGTCTCATATGAACAGTCTAAAATCTTGTATTTGAGATACAAAATGAGTGGAGTGTCACTTGAACCCATTAGATTCATAAAATCCTCATAGTTTGTCAAGTTTTATTTCTCTATTAACCATAAATTTCTATGAATATTATAATTTAGTTGAGCATCATGAGACATGTTCTCATTACACCATTCAACCATAGTTTTTGCATCTATCAAATGAACACCCTCTTCAAATTTGAACTCCTCCCTTGTAATAGATAATTTTACACATGATCCATCACCATCATGCTCCCCTTTTTCATGGCTAGCCTTAGTGAAACTCCAATGTGTTCTACACTAATGGTAATGTGCATCCTAAGCAACTAATAAATCATCCATTCATTTTTGAATTGTGAGGTGTAATTGTTTGACCAAATGTAATGTTGATTGAAAGTAATGTTCCTCTAAGTCAAATGTTCATAGAACTTCTAAAAAGAGCCTTGCATATAATTTGAATGATGTGATCTATAATTTTTGATATGGAAATGATACTCCCATAATATTTTTTTATTTGTTTGTACTATCAGGGGCATGCATGAATGTTATATGCATGAATATCACAACTTTTGATGAGTTGTAATACTGTAATTGAACTTCCATTTGGGATTTAAATGTGTAATTTTTATCAAAATAAACTATTAAACCAAGTGAGAATGTATCCTTTCTTATCTTGAAATGTTCATCTAACTATCTATCCCTATGTGTGTGCCTTGTATACTTATAAATAATATTCTCCCTAAATTTAACCAAAAATTCAGAAATAGGTATCTTTTTTGTAACAATCTCACACCTTTTAGATTCTTTTCCATATTTTACTTGATAAGTCACTGATTTATATTTGCTTACAACAACTAATTCCTATCCAATTGCACTTGTAATTTAGGTTATAATGTTTTGGGTTTAGGTTTAGGGTACACAAGGTCAATTGCAAAGATAATTCTTAGTCTAAATGATGTTAATTTGGGATAAAATGATTGGTTTAACATATAAATGATGTTAATTTGGGAAAAGAGTTTATATTTATGGTTTAGAGTTTAGGGATTAATAATTTTAAGCATTAGGGCTTGGGGTATAGGTTTTAGGGTATATAAATTACAATCATGATGGTGATTGGGGAAAATTAGAGTTGATAAACCCCCAAATCATATTTTATAGTCCTGAAATTAGGTTGAACGGGCTCGAAATAGCCCCAATTTACTTCAAATGCATAACTACATTAGTACTCTAAAGGCTAAGTTTTGGCCATAGGTTTAAAAAATGAATTTTATGGCATATCATGATAAAATGAGATATATCATAAGGAATGTATGTTTGCAGCATGTAATGGGCATTATGGAATAGGGATTACAATTTATGTTTTAGGGATTAGGGATTAGTGCATGGGGTTTAGGTTTAAGGACCTGCATATAATTTTTCTAATAGCTCTATGCCATGTGAATCTAATTCTTAAAACAATTGATGTTAATTACGATTAAATTGATTGGTAAATAAGGAAAGCTTATGGTTTATAATTTAGGGTATAGTTTTTAGGGTTTATGGTTTAGGACTTAGGTTTATATATATATATATATATATATATATATATATATATATATATATATATATATATATATATATATATATATGGTTTAGGGTACACATGGTCAATCACAAATATAATTGAAAATAATTTGAATCACTTGGACCCATTTGTGACTATAGAATGTGTTTTTGGTTGTCATTATACCATGGATGTCATCATGTACATTGAGTGAATTAGTTAAATGGGGAAATCAGTCATGTGATTTATGCCAAAATGAGCCTTATGAACTTAATTCTTAGTCTAAATGATATTAATTTGGGATAAAATGATTGGTTCAAGGTTTAAATATTTTCTATTTGTGGTTTAAATTTTAGGGTTTCGAAACCATAAGGATTAAGGCTTAAGATATAGGTTTTAGGGTATATGAGGTACAATTGTCAAGGCAATTGGGGCAAATTTGAGCTCTTTAAACCTAAATCTATGAGTAAAGAATGTGATTTTGAGCTCAATTATCACCCACATCATCACATATTGAGCCAATTAAGTCAATTGTGGTTTAATGAGTGATGCAATTTTGACCAAGTTCATCCCTATGAACCTGATTCTTTCTAAATAAAGGATGTTAATTGGGGTTAAATTTATTGGTTTAGGGTTTAGGGTCTATAATTAGAAGGGTTTGGGGTTCAGGCCTTATGGCTTATGGTTTAATGTAAATGGTATAGGGTTTTGGTTTAAATATAAATGGTACAGGGTTTAGGGTTTAAGATATTAGATATAGGGTCTAATCACTAAGGTAATTGAAGAAAATTTGAGATAATTGTTCACCTATATATGACTTGATCACCTTCATGTTTGAATTTTTGATAAAAATTAGGTTCAATTATTCCATGTACATTTTGCATACATGTTATACAATTTATTGAGCCATAAATTTGGTTTAGGGGCTTATTGACCTAATTTGACCCTAAAGGTCAAATTGTGCTCCTTATAGGTGAAAAATTGATCTTTAGATGTTTTTATGGACCTATTATAATGTCATGAGTAATTTCATAGCTCATTTTATTTGATTTTATGTGTATCTAGCCTTGGTCATATCTTTTTAGTCCTAAGAGTCATTTTGGGGGTCAATATAGAGTATTAAATGAGTTGCACAAACTCCTTAGGAAATGTAAAGATTTAAAAAGGTGATGTCACACCCCATGTGTTTTAATAAGTCTTACCTAACCATTTCTAATTGAAAAGTGGTAGGTTTTTTAGAATAAAGAGTATTTTTCTTTAAAAAAGGAGTTTGGCACTTGTGTGGCCCGTAAGGGAATGTGACACAAGGGAGAAGGTTATGAGATGAATCTTCAGCTTATTCAGACCCATTTCCATGCTTTAGTTACTCTAAAAGTGTCAAATTTTAATTAAAACCATTCTATTCCTTCATCCTTACATGCACATCTAACTAGTCAGTAGGTTTGTACTTGGTATCACAAGTAGGGGAGGTTTCAAATAAATTAATCTTGGGGATTTATTCTAAACATTATCAAATTCCATTTTATGTTAGGTTGTATAGGAATGGTGGCCTGTGCTATATGAACCATTCCTAAATATTTGGCATATCTAATTTGCTTACCAATCTGTGCACCCTATAGGTTTTGGTTTGGTTTGGAGAAGTTCATATAATCCAATTACTAGGATTGATTCCACATGATGTTTAATACCTACCCTCATGTTCCCCATGCTTGTTTTAGCATTTCAATTTTTTTTATAGGCCAAGTATCTTAGGTTGAAATAGAAGATAGTTTTCTATGTTATAGACGGATTTCCACCATTTTTAATGTCTTCATATATTTTTAATGGTGTTAGAGGATGGTGATAGGTTTATATTCATGTTCATAATATCCTCCTTGTCCCTTCTCCATTAAAACTCAACCTTAAAATAATAACCATGGAGTGGCAGCTAAGAGACATATCATATAGTCAATTTCTTCATCATTGTCACACATAGTCATCTACGTGAGCTAGATTAAGGATTTTAACATGTCCATGGGGTCATGAATATGGTATTTAAAATATGAATACATCATCATAGTGCGAATAATCAAGTAAATATTTTCACTTTTTATGAGAGGGACTATGACAGTAATTACAATCATTCATAGTCTCTTGTCATTATACTCACCTATAGGTACCTCATGAGGACCAATCATGTTAGAAAAGAGAGTTTGAGCTGGATGAATTTATTGATAGTGTGAATATTTAATTTGGAGATATTGAATATGTTTAGAACTCATGATAAGTCAAAAATAATGCAATTACCCATACTTCTATATAATACCTACACAGTGGAATGTCCACCTTTAAGTGGTCCTAAAAAAGGGATGAGGTGCTATATGGAGTGTTGAATCACATGGAGAAAATAATTCATGAATTCCTAACATGTATTAGAGTTAATGAAACAACTATTTGAGAGGTTGGATTGACAAATGGAAGTGGGAAACCATGTTCAAAGACTCAATAACTTTGTTCAAGGATCAAATACCCAAAAGGTGAAAATAGAGCACTTGAGCATTTTTACCAAGGTCATATAACAAGGTTTCCAGTATTCTTGGTGCATTTAAATTACTATGTCTTGTAGACTCTTCATAGGATTCCATATTTCAAAAGGAAGGAAGTGATTTGGTCATCTGGTCTTCATGCTAGAGGAATAAGGTGTGTATGATATCAAATGACCCTAAACTCTCTTAAACTTGGATATTGTATTCAACCAAAAATTATTCAAGGTATTGAGTTGTAAATTCATCTTATCTTTTGTTACAACTTTTAAGGAGATTGCATATTTAGTCTACAAATAATATACATAGTTTTTAGGACTTGTGCCATGATGACTTTGTGACAAAAGAATTTTTTATGGGGAACATTTATATAATCTTGGAAAAGAGGGTATGACCTTACTATCCCTTGGGTTTTATTACACTCAAATAGATAAGATAATTACATTGAATCTCATTTTGATCATGAGAGATATTTAGCTGCAATGACTTAAGGGGTAACCTGAGTTAGCTATTTTGTACACACTTTTTTATTTATACATTGTAGGGTTGGGTCAAGAAATGAATCAGATATTTCAGCACGTTTTCCCCACCAATTCAATAAAATTACACATACCTACTTACCATCAGCCTACACACCTACTCAAAAATTGTAGATTCAAAAACTGAGTAGGATACACATTCAGAACCTAAGAACACATGCAAAAGTAGTTAAGGTACACATTAATAGTCATATTTATTATATACTACACACATTTAAAAATATTTTGATTTTATCCTATTATAGTGAATATTATGGTTCTCATTAACAAAAATATAGTCAGCTACAGAGCCCAAATTTAATCTTATAAATATAGTATTTTTATTAGGTGTGCCAGTTTTATAAACATGATTGCTATGGTTTATTATCATATCTTAAATATATCTTATGATTTTTTTTTTAATGAGTTGTCCATGTTGTATCTAGCCCTTAAAGCATAATTCAAATTCATATTTAAACCATCCAAGCTAGGGTTTCATAAACCATCATCCCCTTAGGGTAAAATTTTATGGTTTTATGACTAATTTTTTATTATTCCCTTTTCCATAATATATTGTTTCAGAGAACCTTTCATTCATGCTCATTTTATTTACACCCTCTTCTCATAAATTGTTGAACCCATCCATTTTTGAAATGCTTACACCTTCTAAGGTTTCTCCCCAGGGTTTGATTCTATATTTAAGATGTACATCTTGCGTTGTTTATTTCATTGCTCAATCTTAAGCCTTATCTTCCTTCATGATTTTCATGTCTACAGATAGTTACAACTAAAAATTCTAGACCTACATATCTAAATAATTGAATTGATAGACTAAGTGGTGCTACTTATAATTTCATTCAAATTTCTTTGTGTAGTATTTATGTTTCTGTGATTTCAAAATGGCTAATTCTAATGACATTTCTTCTGCTGCTAAAATTTATTCAAAGGTTAGTGGTTATGTTTAGAATATTAATCATGGTGATAATAATAGAGATAATGTTTATGATGATGCAAATGATTTTGATGATGTAGATCCTAATAGTGTTACTAAAATTTATAAATTTAGAGATCTAATTCAAAATAATATTGCATTCTTAGTACATATATTTTTTAATTAAAGGATGTATAAAATATAATTAGGGATTATGCACCTACACCTTAAAATGCTACACATATTACCTTGAATGTTTATAATATACTTATTGGAGACTCTAATTCTACATTTTGTGGTGAAGATATTACTCCTATGAATCCTATGACTAATGTACCATGATGACCTTTTTCTCACTTTTTTATTTTTTGGTCCTGAGAATATTCAAACTACCAATCATGCATTTATTCATACCAATGCTAATCCTATTATGGATTCCACACATGATTTAACATCTCAAGATCCATTGATATAACAACTTAAAGCTATGAAATTAAAAATCACACAACTATATTAAGGGACTCACAGGTCTATTCGTGTGTTTACCTATAATGACATATTGCATAACCCATTGGATCATGAGACTCATTTTTCATCCATTTCCTCTTAATTTTTAATGCATAAATTTTACTTGTACAAAAGGCACAAGTGACCCTTCAAATCACATTAGATCCTATTATTCTTCGTGATTTTATTTTACTCATGATAACCGACTCATCACCAAGATTTTCCAAAGAAATATATAGGAATATGCCTTGAATTAGTTATACACCTTACCTATAGGATCCATGTCTCAGTTTAATTATTTGGTTAACATATTAATAACTCATTTTTATATGAGAATTATACAAAAGGTTATGTTTTTTCAAATCACTAAACTTTAACAAGGACCTAATGAGAATGTTTTTGACTATATACATAGATTCAAGACTATGCTTACATATATGTCTCATGAAATCCATTATAGTGAGATGAAAAATATTTTGTCCAATAGTTTAATACAACCACTCATTGTCAACATAATGTTCATTACTTACCAATATTTAGATGAAATTTTCTGTATGCTTTGAAACTATGAGACCAAAATATTAGAGTCCAATATGCTCAAGTATACATCTAATGCTTACCTCTACTACTTTCAATAGTCAAAGAATGTCAAAATTTAAATATTTAACTAATAATGCTCTAAATTTTCAAGCAAAAATTGAGGCCAAAATTTAAACTCAACTTCAAAACCACCTAATAGTTTGTTCTTCCACTTTCTAGTACCCTTTGACAATTTATCATATTAGTGTAACTTCCTCTAAATTTTGACTGCATTTACTTATGGTTCCCATTACATTTTTAACTATAGTTTTTTACATCTCAAGTCACAAATCCTAGATTCAAGACTTCTATAGTTACACCATCGAGGCATATAGTACCAAATCATCCACATCATATGATTTACAACCTATTTCATCATCTTGTATTAGAAGACCTACTAAGAGTTTTAGTATAAATGTACTTGATTGAACTAATAAAAATGTTTTTAAGAGGTTTTGGAAGCCCCTCAAGCCCAATATCACCATAAATTTATTTGGGATGATGAATCAAGTTACTACACAGCATGCGATAATTTATCTTCTACTCTTTTTTTTTTGTGTGTGTGTGTGCGTGTGTGTGAATGCGTGTGTTTAAGATGGGTTTTGTAAATTGAAAAAATGTAAATCAAAAGTTAAACCTCACTCGAAAAACATGACAATGTCAAAAGAATCCATGTAAAGTAATTGTCAAGGTAGACTGATTAGGATCTGAATCACCATGCAATCCTTTAGTCTATGATGGCTTGCATTCTTCAAGAGATAACCTCTTTGCCCAATCTCAAGATTTATTGATAGATTGTATTTGTGTCTAAGTTTGATGTGCAACTCAAATCAGCATTGCAATGCCAATGCTCTGGAGATGAGACATTGAGGTTCTAAAGTCCATATTGTAACTTATGTTCATCCATGGTAGTAATATACTGGCAACAAGGCCATATAGAACTTACAAATGGTGGAAGATTTCAAAGTGAGTTGAGCAGGGATGATGAGGGGAATGATAAGGTATTTTATTTGATATCATATACTAGAGGACCCATATCATACACATACCCCAAACTCAGTGTAGTTGTTGAATTTACATACCCTACACCCAATACAAAGTGGTTTGTAACAATGCAATATCATTGATATGGGGGAAATACATATAGGTTATGGATTTTATCTTGTTGCTTTCATTGCGGTTCAAGTGAGTACCAAAGCTTCTAAAAAATGCATGCCACATGGATGTATAAGGGGCCATCACTCGTGACACAATGTGAAATCCATGGTAGAGGAGTCACTGGTTCAAACAAAAGGTGGTCGATTGACGATCATTCTTAGGTTGTAGAGAGAGTTGGTAAGTTTAATTGTCATGTAGTAGGGGCACAACATACAGTTAAAAAGGGAATATATTCCACAAATAAAAATAAAACACTTACCAAATAAAATTACAAAAATTAAATATACAATTCTTTTGGCTTTCCTTGCAACTTTGGAGTAACTACTAGTTATATTTATTGTTAAAATATGACTTCTATCCATCCCATTTCCCCAAATTTCAAATGTTGAAATAAGAAATATTAAATACTTAAAGATAGAACTAAATTTGACATTAAACCTTACCTCTCATACAAAATGTTATGAAAATTATTTCTTCAATATTACACTTCAAATGCTAATGTAATCTATTTAAATAAAATCAAATAAAAATCAAATAAAATAATATATATTATCATTATAACTGTTTATAATTTTTTACGCCCTACCTAAATTTTAACCTTCCATCTAATAATAATAAAAAGGAGGTGTAAATATACCCATTCGGTCAAAGACAATCATTCTAAATCCAAAATAGACAAAAGTCAATAAATGAGCCGCCACTGCTATTATATTATTTTATAAGAGCTGTACACGCAATTCAAAGCCGGCTCCAAGGACATATTTTCAATTCACGATAGTTATTCTCTAAGCAATCCCAGAGGCAGATGCAGGTATTATTTCCTTTTTCTGGATGTTAGAAAAAATCAAACTGCTAGATAGAGATAGATAGATAAAGAAGAGGTTTGTGCTATTTTGAAGTGATAAACATAAGGAGGCCACCTGGGAATCGTCCGCGTTCTTCTGTTGCGGCGTTGGTATTAAGTTTTGATGAATTCCCTTCATTCATGCACGAGCAGACTTGACGGCGGATCACTGCTATCTGCAGCCGCTTTTTTGAGTGCATATATATACAGTTACCAACCACGGACAATCCAATGCAATAAGCAACATCAGTTCTGAAGCCTAGTGAATGTTTTTCAATTAATAGGATTGATTAAGGCATTTAAAGGTGAAAAGAAAAGTCATTTTAGCACTCAGTATTATCTCAATGGAACAGAGATTGATTATGGCTGCCTCCATCATACAGCTAATGATAGTGTTCATGAATTTCCATTTCTAGGCTTCCTTGTCTTCTTCAAGCCCCTCTTATAATGTGACTGATAAGTGTTGGAGAAGAGACCCACATTGGGCACAAAACAGAATGAACCTTGCAGATTGTGGCGTTGGTTTTGGAAGTGCAGCCATGGGAGGCAAAGGAGGAGAGATATACAGTGTCACCAGAGATGATGACGATGCTGAAAATCCGCTTCCTGGGACACTCAGATACGGAGTGACTCGTAATGGTCCTCTATGGATAGTTTTTGCCAGGGATTTGGAGATAAAGCTTGAGATGCCCCTGTTTGTTACAAGCCACAAGACTATCGACGCAAGCGGGGCAAATGTTCACATCAGAAACGGGCCTTGCATCCGCCTGTTGAATGTGACCAATGTTATCATTCACGGATTAAATATCCACGACTTTAAGCCAAGTTTATCTGCCAATGTTCTCCTCTCAGCATCCACGAGCCTCCAGTGGATGGAAACACACGACGGAGATGCTATTTCTGTTGTCTCTTCACGAGATATATGGATTGATCATAATACACTTTCCAACTGCGCAGATGGCCTCTTAGATGTCACTCTTGCTTCCACTGCAGTCACCATTTCTAACAACCGTTTTTCTTACCATGACAAAGTAAGAAATTAGGAAATTATGAAAATTAAATATCTATACAGATGCATTGAAGCGTAGTTTCATTGATATTGGACAAATGATTAATTTTTGCCTTTGCAATAAAACAAAAACAGGTGATGCTTCTGGGCCACAGCGATGATTATACTGCTGATAAAGACATGAGAGTGACTGTGGCATTCAACAACTTTGGACCTCGCCTATTAGAACGCATGCCAAGGTAATTGAATTAAATTCATTATTATATATTTCTCAACCAATTCAAACATAAACTAACTCCCAACAGTAAATTAACTGCATGGATTGATTATATGCAGGTGCCGACATGGGTATGTGCATGTCGCCAATAACAACTATGAGCAGTGGGGAATATACGCAATTGGAGGAAGTGACAACCCCATCATCAGAAGCGAAGGCAATCGTTTTGTGGCTCCAAACGAGCATTAAAAGAAGCAGGTGACATGGCGAGAGAGCCCAGATGGAAAGAGTTGGTTGTGGAAGTCTGTGAGTGATACCTTTTTTAATGGAGCATACTTTGTTCCATCGGGCCGAGGAAAAGCACTTCCCCTCTACCAAGCAGGCCAACAATTCAAAACTGGTAATGGGAGGTTAGTACCCATATTGACTCAGCATGCAGGAGTCCTCGCCTGTTACCCCTCTGGCCCTTGCTTGTAATTGTTCTTGTTCTACTACAGTCTTTTCTTGTAGATATTGAAGCATTCTTTCCGCAGCTCATTCATTCTTAAAAAACCGTAACTTGTTAAATCGTGGAACATTCACGCTCCACTTTACAAATTAATGGAGACAATAGTTCTAACTCGGTTCGGCCCTTACATGAGAATCTTAAATATTTTTTTAAGAACATGCCTTTAAAATAATAGTGTAAAATTTCGAAATCTAGCAATTACTTCAGTCATTATTTCATGTGGTGAAATTTAGTTAGGGTCTAACAACGAGCTTAAAATAATTGACGAGCTAATGGTTTCCTCAAAAAAATGATTTGTATTTGAGAGTTTCACATATGACCAATGAATTTCATTTCAGTGGACATTATTTAATAATAGGCTGACCCATTTTAGAATATTTTAATTTTTCTCTACACTAAAGAAGAATTGGTCCAATGCATAATTGCTCTTCATTGTGGTCCACATATTATATTATAATTCATGTGACTACATCATCGATTGAGTTCCTAAATGTTTGGTGCAAAGTTTTCTTATGCCCTACATTGTTTTTCCCTTGTTTATTATCCTAAAAATGTTCACCCCCATTAATTGATCATTTGGCCACATTTTGTGAACCTGCATTTGGTCTTCTTTATCCCTAGAGTAGTAAACTCTGACTAGGCATAAATCTTAACATTTTATCTCTACCCTCATCAACTGAGCTAGCTCAATCAATAATTGTAAACGTAACCTATATAAAGAGTGAAGCAATTATGGTAAACAAAGGTGAAGCACCTTAAGCCTTTATTGATCCTCTAAAATAAAATAAAAATAACCAATTTTACTTTCCTAGTCCTCTACAATATAGACTCTAGGACCTCAATGCCTTTTCCACATTTCAGCAATATTTTAGCATCGATTCACATTACACATAGAATGTAGATCCCTAACACAACAAAATAATCAATCATAACACTTTGGTCCACACTTTACAATATAAAATGACCTATCAAAGATGTTGATGCCTTTCAAGCTTTGGACACTTTACAATAGTTACAAGTCATGTAATCCAATACCTGCTTTGAATATTAATATAAAGTATGATCTGGGCCCCCAAGACTACATAAGTCACTCTTCATTAAATGCCACACAAGGCATGCAATATATATTATGATTTTAGAAAAGGTTTGTAAGACTTAGAAGTGAGGTAGAATTAGTATTAAATGGAAACAAAAATTAATTCAACAACATTTAATAAGAAGGTAACATGTAATTACATTTATTCAAATCATACCTTCTGCAAGGAATGATTTTTGTCTATGTCTATCCCTCTTTTTAGAATCCCAATCATTGATGATGGAGGAGGGAGGAGAGTGGTAATGGCAAAATAATACCCTAACGTTATAAAATTTATTATCATGTCTTATATAAAAATAAAATACAAACTCATAAATATAAAATTTTCCACTTTATTATAATTGCCAAATTTCAAACATAAATAGACCTGGTCTTGTAATCCACTTTTAAAACAAATAATGTAATACTTTATTAAGTTCAATTTAAATAGAATAGCTAAGTAATAACTATATCATTGCAAACTAAGCAATGAAGTTTAGTAGGTAGTCAAACTCACGAAAATAATTTTAACTATATTCAGTGTCAAAACATATGACTTCCACTCAAAAATTGATTATATTTTTCAATAAAGAAAAAGAAGGGTAAATATAACCATATGACCAAAGAAATATAATCACTAAAATTAAAAAAGGAAAAAAACTAATGAATGTGCCACCACTAATATTATATTATCTTGTAATTTTCATACACATGATAAAAGGGTGGTGCTAAGCATATATATTTTCAATTCACTTTAGTTATTCTTTATGAAAATCCAGAGGTAAATGCAAGTACTACTTATTTTTTCTAGATGCCATAAACTAACAGGGGCTCTAAATATGTAAGTTTCATTAGAATGGGTTTTATAAAGTGAAAGAGAGTAAATCAGTGGCCCTACCTCACTTATAAAATGAAATAATGTAAATCAACAGTCATGCCTCACTCGAAACCCATGACTATTGAATGCATCTCACATTTTGTGCACTAAACTTTAAGAAAAAAAATTATATTAGATTTAATAATCCCATTTTTTTACTAGTGTTCCTCTAGACTTTATGCTCTTATTTTATATTCACTTTAATGATTATTCCAAAACATATTTACTTCTAATAAGTATTCCTTAAAATTGGAGATCCATTTTTGTTAGCAAGAATAAATTATATGATTACGAAGATAGGTTCCAATTATGGATACCTTATTTTTCGAAGGTTAGTCTATGGAATTTTAATGTGTTCTTAACCTTGAAGTAATTTCTCCAAGTGTCAACATATTAGACACATGAATGAATGGAAAATATAATATAGACTTTGGGTCCTCAATGTGGTTTTCCAGTTCCAACACTCTATTTCAACATTGATTCACATTGCAATTAAAATGTGCATCCCTACCAAAATAAAATAATTTATCATAACACCCTGGTCCACACTTGACAATAAAAAATGACAAATCAATTATGTTGATGCCCTACAAGTTTTATACCCCTTTTTAATAGGTGTAAGTCATGTCAATCAAACGTCTTTTATGCCCTATCCTTCTCAAATGGAATTAGGCATGTAATGTATATTGTGACTTTAAATAATGATAGGGAGACTTAGAAGTGAGTCAAAATTAGTATTAGATAGAAATAAAAATAAGTTCAAGTACCTATCATATCACTAAAATCAATTAATAAGAAGGTAAAGGGATGCATTGCTTAGGGATGAATTTTGTCTATGTCTAGCTTTCTTTTAGACCTCATTATGTCCCATCTATGTAATTTTCATTTACTACTTTTATATCATGACAATCACAAACTTCATCCTAAATTCTCTGAGATGAAATTCAAATTACTACCAATAGTCTTACTACATCCTAGCTATTTTCTCTATTTCATGTCTAAAATTAGAACACATTTCATAGACACTTGTTATCTCATATAACAAGTTTTCATCCATTTCCATTTGTTATAGAAACTTACAATGCCAAGTCTATGGTTAGATTTAAATGTGAAGGATGGGCTGGATAGTTGCCATCCACGCTAGAAAAGAACTACAAATTGAATTTTTTAACTAGATTTCCTAACATAATATTGCTTGTATAAAAACATGTAATAGAAGGATATCATTTTGTGCAGCGTGAGTGCAAGCTTCAATTGTGAGCTTATAAAAATTAATGATAATATATATCTTCTCTCAATCATCATATGTCAACCAAGGGTGGTGTTGTAAAGCATACCACACTAAATTTCAAATTTTTAGTAAAAACACATTCAAATCATTTGACACCATTTTTTCATTCAAAAAAACATGAATGATAAAAAAATAGTACCAAAATCAAAATGAAAATTAAAGGTAATTAAATATATTTAGAAAATTTTAAAACTGAAATAGTTATCTTTATTTTTGAAGTATTTGGACACAAACTAAACTACAACATTGAAATCCTTCAATAGATAAAGTAAGCAAATAGAGAAAATACCCAAGGAGAATAACCACCTCAAACCAGAAGCAAGGGTTATGATAACAAAATATATACTAGAAATTCTTGAAAACCAATATAAGATTATCAAGAAATAAAACCCCTCAACTATAGTAATCACCTAACAAAAAAAATCACAACCTAAGAACTAAAACTTCAAGGTGAAGTCCTGCCCAAAACTACCAAAAGAAATAAGAAGACATAATTTTGGATTAAAACAAGAACCCAACAAAATATCACCAAAGGTTCAAATGTAAATCAATAATGAAGATTCATAATATTAGAAAACTTAGGTTAATAGTACTTCCACATCTTTCAATAAATCTACTTTGATGGAATGCAATGGAAATAAAATATAGATTACAACCATGAAGGCATGGCAAATAGCTTTACTGGGTGTTCCTAGAAATAATTCAATAATTTGATATGAAAATATTCAATGCCTCCATATTATTTTTCATAAATTTTTCTAAGCATTGCTAACAGATGTAGAAAACTGTTGTCAATATCCCCTCAATAAGTGATTATGATAGAAGAAGGAAATAAATGTCATATATATCTAACATAGTTGAATGCAATTATTGAAATTGAATGTGTGGTGTTTCTACCCTTAGCCATTATATTAATAAAATTTATTGGATCCTACTTATGAAAGAAAAAGACCTCTCACCATAGAGACCAGCTGAACTATTTTCATCCTTAGGACGAACTACTATCTATAAAGTTTCTTGTATATTTCAATGTAAGCACTAGAATGGATTCAAATTCAAGCATCGAAACTCAACTCTTACCAAAGGACAAGTAGTAAGGGACAAATAATATGAACAAGGGCATGATAACCCATACATATTACTAGATTTAGGTGATACCAAATTCTATGATACTTATTTTTTCAATATTAGACTTTATAAGTTAATATAATGTAAATAATTTTATAAAATGTATCATCATATTTTATAGGAGAAAAAATCATAGA
The DNA here is from genome assembly GCA_037957365.1 of Torreya grandis. NCBI lineage: Eukaryota > Viridiplantae > Streptophyta > Pinopsida > Cupressales > Taxaceae > Torreya > Torreya grandis. Next base: position 1,701,919 of record JARHVA010003838.1, read on the forward strand.
AATGACATTTTCCTATTTATTATTGTTATCAATTTCAATATGTGCAAAGTCATCAGAATGTACAGATTATGGGAATTTTTGGTATGGGTGGCTCAGGGAAAATCACGCTTGAAAAAGGATTATTTAACCTAAAATGTTCATCTATGCAGAGTTCTAGTTTTTTTCTTTATGTTCATGATGATAAAGCCAATAAATCATTGAATAAAAATCAAACAAATCTCCTACAAGACCTTGGTGTGAAAGAGATGTCATTTAATAATGTAGATTAAGGAAAGGGATTCTTTCAAGCCATTTGATATCTATGCACATGTTCATTATTTTGGTTGATGTGGATAGTATGAATCAATTATATGCTTCTATTACCTTCCATGGATATCTTTAGATGAGGTAGTTTTATCATTGTTATAATACAATAAATGGAAGTTATTAGATGTTCATGGAGTATCTCCTCAATTTCTAAAATGAGAACAACAAATCAGTTTCATATAAATCATCTCTTTTATTATCATGTTTTTATAAAACCTTCAACACTTGCTAGATTTAAATATGTTGTTGAACAATTATTAGCTACCTATAATGGAT
>JARHVA010003838.1:1710000-1730000 GCA_037957365.1 Torreya grandis
TAACTAAAATTTATACCTTCGAGACCCCTATCTCTGAATTTTTCACTTTGATCACATCTAGATAGGAAAATCACATGTTATCACACTGCCATGATGTTCAAATCCACTTGAAAGTGCATTTTCACTACCGTTCTAGAGAGTGGAAACACTGACAACAACTGTTGTTAAAGTTTAAGTTATGGTTGCATAACTCTGGTTATGATGCTTCTTGAGTGAAAATAGACACTACCAACATGTCCAAAGGTGGGGGTGAATAACATCAAATACTAGGTTCTTGGCCTCCCATCAGGGCCGATTGATAAACCCACCACTCATTCTGAGCTCAAGAATACCCTTACTAATACAAGAAACATGTAATTTTTTATCCCATGTTCAACAATGCATAAAATTAAAATTGTAAGTCATTTACATGAATCTTCAAATCTCTTCTCTACCTATTTAAGCCCTCTAATCTCATCCTAGAGTATTTAGGTGGAAGCTTTGAGTTCAATCCATTAGAAAAGTTGCAGTGATGGGTCCAAAAATGTAACTTTTTATTAGTGAACAACCAACTTCTTAAGATCCAACTAGCATTTATACCTATAAGACCTCCACCTAGGAATATATCACTTTGATCAAATTGATATAGGCAAATTACATGTTATCACACTACTGCAATGCTCAAATCCATCTAGAAGTGCATTTTCACTACCATTTTGGAGATCAAAAACACTGACAACAAATGTTGTCAAAGTTTAAGTTGTCATTGTAGAACTCTACTTATTATGCTTCTTGAGTTAAAACTGACACTTCCAACACGTTCGAGGGATGGTGGGTGAAGATAACATCTAAGACAACCCCACCAACGATTCTAGCCTCAATAACACCCTTCCTAATACAAAAAATGTATTTTTTAAGCTTAAGTTCAAATAACCATAAAATGAAATGAGTAAGTCATTTCTTGAGCTTTGATCACATCCAACCTGAGCTTTGATCATGTCCAACCTAAGATTCTCTTAGCTTTAACAATATATAATTTTTTACTAACAGTGCTAACCATGTAAAGGTGGAATCTTATCTAGCACCACTAACCTATAAAAAATTGTTAGTAAGTAATTAAAAATGAAATTTATATGTACTACCTAGAAAATAAAAAACATTTGATAAAATTGATTACATATACATTTGAAAAGTCGACATGCTTTAATATTTCAATACAACAAACCACTAGGATTTTCTCTAACCTTGATAGTATCAAGAATAGCTTCATGGTCTAACTCTTTGTTAGGTTGTGGAGCTAAAAGCTTCACCAGGATGCAAACAGAAGGAGTTAAGGAGGTTGCAGAGTGTTTGCTAAGTGTTACAGTCACCGGCATCGATCAAGCAAATCAACGTTGGCAGGGTATAGACAGAAGGCAACCGACGTCAATCAGATGTCGGCCGGCATCAGCACCCCCCAGGTAGACAGGGACCGATGTCAGTCACCTGTGTGGTTTGAACTGCGAATGTTATGGGCAGTTAGCTAACGAACCAAGTGTTTGCATGTCAAGAGCCAAATTTAGACTAGAAGCTGTGGATCTAATTATTGTAATTAGGTGTCTAATTATTGTTTTCATGAGATCTATTTAAGAGACTCATTGGTTGTATTTTAAATGAGTGCTAGAGAGTAAGAAAGCAAAATAAGCTCCTTCTGAGAGAGGAGAGCAATGGTGTGTTCCTCCTAGTGCCACAGTACCAAGTGTGGGTACTAGTTTGGAGAATCAGAAGGGTTCTTCTTGTTAGTATGATCTTGGTCAGTGGGTGTGCATGGCTTCTTTTGGAGATCTACAATGGTGAGTAAGGTCTAGTGATTTTCAAGTAGCAGCAGAGAGCAGGAGATCTACTTGGAGTACGGTTGTGTACTTGGTGTACTGGCAGCATTGTTACTGACTGGTTGGAGAGGTGAACATCAATTCTATATTTGAGTTGATTGTTGGGACTGAGAGAGAGAGGGAAGAAGGTCTTGAAGTGTGGCGAGCCTTTGAGGTGGAAGAAGAAGTGGCATCTTCTTTATTGTATTTTCTTCTGAGTATTTAATACAAGATTGTGTATTGTCTCTCAAATCCTGTGTTGTTTCATATTTCTAGTTACTTATTCATTCTGGTATAATTCCATGTTTAGTTGCTAATACAAGGTAATCATATGTGCTCTAATTGGTGGAGAAAGATCCTGAAAAGTTGGTATCAGAGCTTTTGGTTGGGTTACTAACAGGTGGTTTTAGATCTGGATAATGTGTGTTGATTACAGGTTACTCACAGGGGTTTCTGATTGAGTGGGAGTATAGCAATGGCAAAAAAAAGTAAGCTACGAATGGAGAAACTGAATAGCACGAATGGTTTGATTGATGGAAAGAAAGAGTAGGTAAAGGAAGATTGTTGGTCGGTAGAAGATCAGCGTGTAGAAGTAGATGTTGCATGGGTTATTGCACAGGGTGCTCTGGATAAAGTAGAATCTTAGTTTACAGATTCTTTTGCCTCTTTCCATGCAGCTCGAAATAGAACATCTTTTCATGGGTACGTATTTGGAGACTTTGGAGAGATTTATTTAGGAGCTGGAGAGCCTTGTCAAATGATTGGCAAAGGGGAAGTGAAGCTGACATTGTAGACGGATAACACACAGGTGTTGAAGGAGGTCATGCAGGTACCAGTCTTGGAGATGAGTTTCTTCAGGAAAGTTAGGTGATGAGAGATGCACAGTAACTCTCACAGTGGATGCACTTGAATTATACTGTGGTAAGAAAGTAGGTATCCTTTATCTATCTACTTATATTACTGATTCACCTTCTGTTACAAAGATGTGGCTTTGTAGGCTTGGTTACATATGTAGGAGGGGAATGTATGTTCTTAAGTGGAAGACCGATATCTTTGATAAACTTAAGAACTGGAAAGCCTTTGTGTTCATGGAGGAGATGACAAATAGAGATCAGCGGAGTGGACTGAATTATTTAGAGCAGGGCTATGTTGATTTGAACAGGGTTTTGATCCATGGAGAGCTCACAGGTAAAAAGTTATCACTCACAGGCAAACACAGGTACCGGCATCGGTCACACAAAAACCAACATTGGCAGTAGGTACACCAGCGTCGGTCAGATAACTGATGTTGGCAGACAAGGTCAGTGCAAGAAATCAACGTCAGTCGATTGCAGACTGGGAGATGGCTGAGATCGGTCACTGAAATAGATGGTGGGCAGACAACTAGCTGTCAATAAGTCTCAAATGCCCATATGGAGGTCAAAAAAGGTAAGTGAACCTCATATTCATTGTTCACCTTCTTTATATTACTTACTTATGGTTGAGAACCAGGAAGATGTGAAGAGGCAATGCAGGTAGAATCCAGATACAGTGGGAGCTTGGCATGGATGAGGAGTGTGAGTCTTTGGAGAAGAACCAAACAAGAGTTTGTTGGTAGACTTGTTAGCTGGAAGAAAGCACTGAGAGATGGATGGATTCCCAAGTTAAAGAAGAGAGTGGATGGATACGTGAGACATAAGGCCAAGGTATATGGTCTTGAGGAAGCTACAGGACAGTGGTACAGGTTTTGACAGGTATATGACAAAGCATGGCTTTGGTCAAGGTCATTGTAACTATTTTGTTTGTCTTACCAGGTGGATGATGAGTCACGACATTATCCAATTACTATATGTGGATGGTATACTAGTTAGAGGTTCAGACATATAGGGATTTACTGAGCTAAAGGTAAGGATAGTTCAGTAGCATGTCATGAGGAATTTGGAGCAATGAAATTCTTTGGCATAAGAGACATGGAGATTTGGTCTCCAGTGGGAGTTGATGTGAAGACGGTGTTGGCGGGGTTCAAGATGCAGGATGCGGGATCGAAAAGCACACCAAGCGCTGGACAGTTCAAGCTTAGCTTAGAACAGAGTTCAAAATCACATGAGGTCTAGTGTAGACCTGAGTTTTCCCAAGTAGTGGGAGTTGTTAGAAAGTATGGAGCCAATTTGGGGAAGGAGTACTGGAGGGCAGTTTAGTGGGTTCTCAGGTATTTGAGAGGGACTAGCAGTAGGAATTCTTGTTATGCAGGGTCAAGGTCTTCACTACATGGAGTTGTAGGTTCAGATGTGGTAGGTTACTTGGATGACAGGTGTAGCATCATAGGTTGTATGGTGGTTGGTCTTCAGGGTTGAAATTGAAGAGGGATACAATCTAGGAAATAGATTAGATGGGGTACAGATATAGGTATAGGTGCAACTGTTTATCTCTAAGTGGGATATTGTTAGGTTATGGAGCTAAAAGCTTCACCAAGATGCAAATAGGAGGAGTTAAGGAGGTTGCAGAGCGTTTGCTAAGTGTTACAGTCACCGGCGTCGATCAGGCAAATCGATGTCGATAAGGTACAGATAGAAGGCAACCAACGTCAATCAAATGTCGGCCAGCATCGGCACCCCCCAGGTAGACAGGGACTGATGTCGGTCACCTGTGTGGTTTGAACTGTGAATGTTACGGGCAGTTAGCTAATGAACCAAGTGTTTGCATGTCAAGAGCCAAATTTAGACTAGAAGCTGCAGATCTAATTATTGTAATTAGGTGTCTAATTATTGTTTGCATGAGATCTATTTAAGAGACTCATTGGTTGTATTGTAAGCGAGTGCTAGAGAGTAAGAGAGCAAAATAAGCTCCTTCTGAGAGAGGAGAGCAATGGTGTGTTCCTCCTAGTGCCATAGTACCAAGTGTGGGTACTGGTTTAGAGAATCATAAAAGTTCTTCTTGTTTGTATGATCTTGGTCAGCGGGTGTGCATGGCTTCTTTTGGAGATCTACAATGGTGAGTAAGGTCTAGTGATTTGCAGGTACCAGTAGAGAGCAAGAGATCTACTTGGAGTATGGTTGTGTACTTGGTGTACTAGCAGTGTTGTTACTGACTGGTTAGAGAGGTGAACATCAATTCTATATTTGAGTTGATTGTTGGGACCGAGAGAAAGAGGGAAGAAGGTCTTGAGGTGTGGTGAGCCTTTGAGGTGGAAGAAGTAGTGGCATCTTCTTTATTATATTTTCTTCTGAGTATTTAATACAAGATTGTGTATTGTCTCTCAAATCCTATGTTGTTTCATATTTCTTGTTACTTATTCATTTTGGTATAATTTCGTGTTTAGTTGCTAATACAAGGTAATCATATGTGCTCTAATTGGTGGAGCAAGATCCTGACACTCTTGAACTTTCCATAGTTTCCTATTTGATGGCCTCCCATGATATTTTTGTAACTGAATATCCATTGCAAGAATCAAATTTGAATAGTGTAGTATATTCCTCTATGTTTCAAACTCTTCAAACAACCACTGACTGAATATTTTATAGGATATCATCAAAACCAAGTTTCAGTGACAACCACTGACCTAGTGGGATATTCAATGTTTTCTCCATCTATAACTGGGGAAGCCAATTTTTTATTTCTCTCTACACACTAACATAAGTAGTAATCAGTCCCTTCTTCATTATCCTCGTCTACAATAACTGCAAAGACATTCCCTATATAAAAATAATAATTTTTAGTGACAACATGAAGATATATAATGAAAATAAAGTATACATAATGAAAAATATTCTACCTAGCTACGCTAGATCAAATACATAGTCAAAGTCATTTGATGATATCATAGTTATAAGTTACAATGCTATTAGAACCTGATATGTGTTGATAGGAATTAGTAGTTTATAACTTCAATCATCCACCCACTCTTATGACTCACACTCATTCCAAATAGATTCCATACATGTAAAACATAAATATGTCAAGTGTCTCATATGAACAGTCTAAAATCTTGTATTTGAGATACAAAATGAGTGGAGTGTCACTTGAACCCATTAGATTCATAAAATCCTCATAGTTTGTCAAGTTTTATTTCTCTATTAACCATAAATTTCTATGAATAGTATAATTTAGTTGAGCATCATGAGACATGTTCTCATTACACCATTCAACCATAGTTTTTGCATCTATCAAATGAACACCCTCTTCAAATTTGAACTCCTCCCTTGTAATAGATAATTTTACACATGATCCATCACCATCATGCTCCCCTTTTTCATGGCTAGCCTTAGTGAAACTCCAATGTGTTCTACACTAATGGTAATGTGCATCCTAAGCAACTAATAAATCATCCATTCATTTTTGAATTGTGATGTGTAATTGTTTGACCAAATGTAATGTTGATTGAAAGTAATGTTCCTCTAAGTCAAATGTTCATAGAACTTCTAAAAAGAGCCTTGCATATAATTTGAATGATGTGATCTATAATTTTTGATATGGAAATGATACTCCCATAATATTTTTTTATTTTTTTGTACTATCAGGGGCATGCATGAATGTTATATGCATGAATATCACAACTTTTGATGAGTTGTAATACTGTAATTGAACTTCCATTTGGGATTTAAATGTGTAATTTTTATCAAAATAAACTATTAAACCAAGTGAGAATGTATCCTTTCTTATCTTGAAATGTTCATCTAACTATCTATCCCTATGTGTGTGCCTTGTATACTTATAAATAATATTCTCCCTAAATTTAACCAAAAATTCAGAAATAGGTATCTTTTTTGTAACAATCTCACACCTTTTAGATTCTTTTCCATATTTTACTTGATAAGTCACTGATTTATATTTGCTTACAACAACTAATTCCTATCCAATTGCACTTGTAATTTAGGGTATAATGTTTTGGGTTTAGGTTTAGGGTACACAAGGTCAATTGCAAAGATAATTCTTAGTCTAAATGATGTTAATTTGGGATAAAATGATTGGTTTAACATATAAATGATGTTAATTTGGGAAAAGAGTTTATATTTATGGTTTAGAGTTTAGGGATTAATAATTTTAAGCATTAGGGCTTGGGGTATAGGTTTTAGGGTATATAAATTACAATCATGATGGTGATTGGGGAAAATTAGAGTTGATAAACCCCCAAATCATATTTTATAGTCCTGAAATTAGGTTGAACGGGCTCGAAATAGCCCCAATTTACTTCAAATGCATAACTACATTAGTACTCTAAAGGCTAAGTTTTGGCCATAGGTTTAAAAAATGAATTTTATGGCATATCATGATAAAATGAGATATATCATAAGCAATGTATGTTTGCAGCATGTAGTGGGCATTATGGAATAGGGATTACAATTTATGTTTTAGGGATTAGGGATTAGTGCATGGGGTTTAGGTTTAAGGACCTGCATATAATTTTTCTAATAGCTCTATGCCATGTGAATCTAATTCTTAAAACAATTGATGTTAATTACGATTAAATTGATTGGTAAATAAGGAAAGCTTATGGTTTATAATTTAGGGTATAGTTTTTAGGGTTTATGGTTTAGGACTTAGGTTTATATATATATATATATATATATATATATATATATATATATATATATATATATATATATATATATGGTTTAGGGTACACATGGTCAATCACAAATATAATTGAAAATAATTTGAATCACTTGGACCCATTTGTGACTATAGAATGTGTTTTTGGTTGTCATTATACCATGGATGTCATCATGTACATTGAGTGAATTAGTTAAATGGGGAAATCAGTCATGTGATTTATGCCAAAATGAGCCTTATGAACTTAATTCTTAGTCTAAATGATATTAATTTGGGATAAAATGATTGGTTCAAGGTTTAAATATTTTCTATTTGTGGTTTAAATTTTAGGGTTTCGAAACCATAAGGATTAAGGCTTAAGATATAGGTTTTAGGGTATATGAGGTACAATTGTCAAGGCAATTGGGGCAAATTTGAGCTCTTTAAACCTAAATCTATGAGTAAAGAATGTGATTTTGAGCTCAATTATCACCCACATCATCACATATTGAGCCAATTAAGTCAATTGTGGTTTAATGAGTGATGCAATTTTGACCAAGTTCATCCCTATGAACCTGATTCTTTCTAAATATAGGATGTTAATTGGGGCTAAATTTATTGGTTTAGGGTTTAGGGTCTATAATTAGAAGGGTTTGGGGTTCAGGCCTTATGGCTTATGGTTTAATGTAAATGGTATAGGGTTTTGGTTTAAATATAAATGGTACAGGGTTTAGGGTTTAAGATATTAGATATAGGGTCTAATCACTAAGGTAATTGAAGAAAATTTGAGATAATTGTTCACCTATATATGACTTGATCACCTTCATGTTTGAATTTTTGATAAAAATTAGGTTCAATTATTCCATGTACATTTTGCATACATGTTATACAATTTATTGAGCCATAAATTTGGTTTAGGGGCTTATTGACCTAATTTGACCCTAAAGGTCAAATTGTGCTCCTTATAGGTGAAAAATTGATCTTTAGATGTTTTTATGGACCTATTATAATGTCATGATTAATTTCATAGCTCATTTTATTTGATTTTATGTGTATCTAGCCTTGGTCATATCTTTTTAGTCCTAAAAGTCATTTTGGGGGTCAATATAGAGTATTAAATGAGTTGCACAACCTCCTTAGGAAATGTAAAGATTTAAAAAGGTGATGTCACACCCCATGTGTTTTAATAAGTCTTAACTAACCATTTCTAATTGAAAAGTGGTAGGTTTTTTAGAATAAAGAGCATTTTTCTTTAAAAAAGGAGTTTGGCACTTGTGTGGCCCGTAAGGGAATGTGACACAAGGGAGAAGGTTATGAGATGAATCTTCAGCTTATTCATACCCATTTCCATGCTTTAGTTACTCTAAAAATGTCAAATTTTAATTAAAACCATTCTATTCCTTCATCCTTACATGCACATATAACTAGTCAGTAGGTTTGTACTTGGTATCACAAGTAGGGGAGGTTTCAAATAAATTAATCTTGGGGATTTATTCTAAACATTATCAAATTCCATTTTATGTTAGGTTGTATAGGAATGGTGGCCTGTGCTATATGAACCATTCCTAAATATTTGGCATATCTAATTTGCTTACCAATCTGTGCACCCTATAGGTTTTGGTTTGGTTTGGAGAAGTTCATATAATCCAATTACTAGGATTGATTCCACATGATGTTTAATACCTACCCTCATGTTCCTATTGCTTGTTTTAGCATTTCAATTTTTTTTATAGGCCAAGTATCTTAGGTTGAAATAGAAGACAGCTTTCTATGTTATAGACGGATTTCCACTATTTTTAATGTCTTCATATATTTTTAATGGTGTTAGAGGATGGTGATAGGTTTATATTCATGTTCATAATATCCTCCTTGTCCCTTCTCCATTAAAACTCAACCTTAAAATAATAACCATGGAGTGGCAGCTAAGAGACATATCATATAGTCAATTTCTTCATCACTGTCACACATAGTCATCTACGTGAGCTAGATTAAGGATTTTAACATGTCCATGGGGTCATGAATATGGTATTTAAAAGATGAATACATCATCATAGTGGGAATAATCAAGTAAATATTTTCACTTTTTATGAGAGGGACTATGACAGTCAATACAATCATTCATAGTCTCTTGTCATTATACTCACCTATAGGTACCTCATGAGGACCAATCATGTTAGAAAAGAGAGTTTGAGATGGATGAATTTATTGATAGTGTGAATATTTAATTTGGAGATATTTAATATGTTTAGAACTCATGATAAGTCAAAAATAATGCAATTACCCATACTTCTATATAATACCTACACAGTGGAATGTCCACCTTTAAGTGGTCCTAAAAAAGGGATGAGGTGCTATATGGAGTGTTGAATCACGTGGAGAAAATCATTCATGAATTCCTAACATGTATTAGAGTTAATGAAACAACTATTTGAGAGGTTGGATTGACAAATGGAAGTGGGAAACCATGTTCAAAGACTCAATAACTTTGTTCAAGGATCAAATACCCAAAAGGTGAAAATAGAGGACTTGAGCATTTTTACCAAGGTCATATAACAAGGTTGCCAGTATTCTTGGTGCATTTAAATTACTATGTCTTGTAGACTCTTCATAGGATTCCATATTTCAAAAGGAAGGAAGTGATTTGGTCATCTGGTCTTCATGCTAGAGGAATAAGGTGTGTATGATATCAAATGACCCTAAACTCTCTTAAACTTGGATATTGTATTCAACCAAAAATTATTCAAGGTATTGAGTTGTAAATTCATCTTATCTTTTGTTACAACTTTTAAGAAGATTGCATATTTAGTCTACAAATAATATACATAGTTTTTAGGACTTGTGCCATGATGACTTTGTGACAAAAGAATTTTTTATGGGGAACATTTATATAATCTTGGAAAAGAGGGTATGACCTTACTATCCCTTGGGTTTTATTACACTCAAATAGATAAGATAATTACATTGAATCTCATTTTGATCATGAGAGATATTTAGCTGCAATGACTTAAGGGGTAACCTGAGTTAGCTATTTTGTACACACTTTTTTATTTATACATTGTAGGGTTGGGTCAAGAAATGAATCAGATATTTCAGCACGTTTTCCCCACCAATTCAATAAAATTACACATACCTACTTACCATCAGCCTACACACCTACTCAAAAATTGTAGATTCAAAAACTGAGTAGGATACACATTCAGAACCTAAGAACACATGCAAAAGTAGTTAAGGTACACATTAATAGTCATATTTATTATATACTACACACATTTAAAAATATTTTGATTTTATCCTATTATAGTGAATATTATGGTTCTCATTAACAAAAATATAGTCAGCTACAGAGCCCAAATTTAATCTTATAAATATAGTATTTTTATTAGGTGTGCCAATTTTATAAACATGATTGCTATGGTTTATTATAATATCTTAAATATATCTTATGCTTTTTTTTTAATGAGTTGTCCATGTTGTATCTAGCCCTTAAAGCATAATTCAAATTCATATTTAAACCATCCAAGCTAGGGTTTCATAAACCATCATCCCCTTAGGGTAAAATTTTATGGTTTTATGACTAATTTTTTATTATTCCCTTTTCCATAATATATTGTTTCAGAGAACCTTTCATTCATGCTCATTTTATTTACACCCTCTTCTCATAAATTTTTGAACCCATCCATTTTTGAAATGCTTACACCTTCTAAGGTTTCTCCCCAGGGTTTGATTCTATATTTAAGATGTACATCTTGCGTTGTTTATTTCATTGCTCAATCTTAAGCCTTATCTTCCTTCATGATTTTCATGTCTATAGATAGTTACAACTAAAAATTCTAGACCTACATATCTAAATAATTGAATTGATAGACTAAGTGGTGCTACTTATAATTTCATTCAAATTTCTTTGTGTAGTATTTATGTTTCTGTGATTTCAAAATGGCTAATTCTAATGACATTTCTTCTGCTGCTAAAATTTATTCAAAGGTTAGTGGTTATGTTTAGAATATTAATCATGGTGATAATAATAGAGATAATGTTTATGATGATGCAAATGATTTTGATGATGTAGATCCTAATAGTGTTACTAAAATTTATAAATTTAGAGATCTAATTCAAAATAATATTGCATTCTTAGTACATATATTTTTTAATTAAAGGATGTATAAAATATAATTAGGGATTATGCACCTACACCTTAAAATGCTACACATATTACCTTGAATGTTTATAATATACTTATTGGAGACTCTAATTCTACATTTTGTGGTGAAGATATTACTCCTATGAATCCTATGACTAATGTACCATGATGACCTTTTTCTCACTTTTTTATTTTTTGGTCCTGAGAATATTCAAACTACCAATCATGCATTTATTCATACCAATGCTAATCCTATTATGGATTCCACACATGATTTAACATCTCAAGATCCATTGATATAACAACTTAAAGCTATGAAATTAAAAATCACACAACTATATTAAGGGACTCACAAGTCTATTCGTGTGTTTACCTATAATGACATATTGCATAACCCATTGGATCATGAGACTCATTTTTCATCCATTTCCTCTTAATTTTTAATGCATAAATTTTACTTGTACAAAAGGCACAAGTGACCCTTCAAATCACATTAGATCCTATTATTCTTCGTGATTTTATTTTACTCATGATAACCGACTCATCACCAAGATTTTCCAAAGAAATATATAGGAATATGCCTTGAATTAGTTATACACCTTACCTATACGATCCATGTCTCAATTTAATTATTTGGTTAACATATTAATAACTCATTTTTATATGAGAATTAGACAAAAGGTTATGTTTTTTCAAATCACTAAACTTTAACAAGGACCTAATGAGAATGTTTTTGACTATATACATAGATTCAAGACTATGCTTACATATATGTCTCATGAAATCCATTATAGTGAGATGAAAAATATTTTGTCCAATAGTTTAATACAACCACTCATTGTCAACATAATGTTCATTACTTACCAATATTTAGATGAAATTTTCTGTATGCTTTGAAACTATGAGACCAAAATATTAGAGTCCAATATGCTCAAGTATACATCTAATGCTTACCTCTACTACTTTCAATAGTCAAAGAATGTCAAAATTTAAATATTTAACTAATAATGCTCTAAATTTTCAAGCAAAAATTGAGGCCAAAATTTAAACTCAACTTCAAAACCACCTAATAGTTTGTTCTTCCACTTTCTAGTACCCTTTGACAATTTATCATATTAGTGTAACTTCCTCTAAATTTTGACTGCATTTACTTATGGTTCCCATTACATTTTTAACTATAGTTTTTTACATCTCAAGTCACAAATCCTAGATTCAAGACTTCTATAGTTACACCATCGAGGCATATAGTACCAAATCATCCACATCATATGATTTACAACCTATTTCATCATCTTGTATTAGAAGACCTACTAAGAGTTTTAGTATAAATGTACTTGATTGAACTAATAAAAATGTTTTTAAGAGGTTTTGGAAGCCCCTCAAGCCCAATATCACCATAAATTTATTTGGGATGATGAATCAAGTTACTACATAGCATGCGATAATTTATCTTCTACTTTTTTTTTTTTTTTTTGTGTGTGTGCGTGTGTGTGAATGCGTGTGTTTAAGATGGGTTTTGTAAATTGAAAAAATGTAAATCAAAAGTTAAACCTCACTCGAAAAACATGACAATGTCAAAAGAATCCATGTAAAGTAATTGTCAAGGTAGACTGATTAGGATCTGAATCACCATGCAATCCTTTAGTCTATGATGGCTTGCATTCTTCAAGAGATAACCTCTTTGCCCAATCTCAAGATTTATTGATAGATTGTATTTGTGTCTAAGTTCGATGTGCAACTCAAATCAGCGTTGCAATGCCAATGCTCTGGAGATGAGACATTGAGGTTCTAAAGTCCATATTGTAACTTATGTTCATCCATTCTAGTAATATACTGGTAACAAGGCCATATAGAACTTACAAATGGTGGAAGATTTCAAAGTGAGTTGAGCAAGGATGATGAGGGGAATGATAAGGTATTTTATTTGATATCATATACTAGAGGACCCATATCATACACATACCCCAAACTCAGTGTAGTTGTTGAATTTACATACCCTACACCCAATACAAAGTGGTTTGTAATAATGCAATAGCATTGATATGGGGGCAATACATATAGGTTATGGATTTTATCTTGTTGCTTTCATTGCGGTTCAAGTGAGTACCAAAGCTTCTAAAAAATGCATGCCACATGGATGTATAAGGGGCCATCACTCGTGACACAATGTGAAATCCATGGTAGAGGAGTCACTGGTTCAAACAAAAGGTGGTCGATTGACGATCATTCTTAGGTTGTAGAGAGAGTTAGTAAGTTTAATTGTCATGTAGTAGGGGCACAACATACAGTTAAAAAGGGAATATATTCCACAAATAAAAATAAAACACTTACCAAATAAAATTACAAAAATTAAATATACAATTCTTTTGGCTTTCCTTGCAACTTTGGAGTAACTACTAGTTATATTTATTGTTAAAATATGACTTCTATCCATCCCATTTCCCCAAATTTCAAATGTTGAAATAAGAAATATTAAATACTTAAAGATAGAACTAAATTTGACATTAAACCTTACCTCTCATACAAAATGTTATGAAAATTATTTCTTCAATATTACACTTCAAATGCTAATGTAATCTATTAAAATAAAATCAAATAAAAATAAAATAAAATAATATATATTATCATTATAACTGTTTATAATTTTTTACGCCCTACCTAAATTTCAACCTTCCATCTAATAATAATAAAAAGGAGGTGTAAATATACCCATTCGGTCAAAGACAATCATTCTAAATCCAAAATAGACAAAAGTCAATAAATGAGCCGCCACTGCTATTATATTATTTTATAAGAGCTGTACACGCAATTCAAAGCCGGCTCCAAGGACATATTTTCAATTCACGATAGTTATTCTCTAAGCAATCCCAGAGGCAGATGCAGGTATTATTTCCTTTTTCTGGATGTTAGAAAAAATCAAACTGCTAGATAGAGATAGATAGATAAAGAAGAGGTTTGTGCTATTTTGAAGTGATAAACATAAGGAGGCCGCCTGGGAATCGTCCGCGTTCTTCTGTTGCGGCGTTGGTATTAAGTTTTGATGAATTCCCTTCATTCATGCACGAGCAGACTTGACTGCGGATCACTGCTATCTGCAGCCGCTTTTTTGAGTGCATATATATACAGTTACCAACCACGGACAATCCAATGCAATAAGCAACATCAGTTCTGAAGCCTAGTGAATGTTTTTCAATTAATAGGATTGATTAAGGCATTTAAAGGTGAAAAGAAAAGTCATTTTAGCACTCAGTATTATCTCAATGGAACAGAGATTGATTATGGCTGCCTCCATCATACAGCTAATGATAGTGTTCATGAATTTCCATTTCTAGGCTTCCTTGTCTTCTTCAAGCCCCTCTTATAATGTGACTGATAAGTGTTGGAGAAGAGACCCACATTGGGCACAAAACAGAATGAACCTTGCAGATTGTGGCGTTGGTTTTGGAAGTGCAGCCATGGGAGGCAAAGGAGGAGAGATATACAGTGTCACCAGAGATGATGACGATGCTGAAAATCCGCTTCCTGGGACACTCAGATACGGAGTGACTCGTAATGGTCCTCTATGGATAGTTTTTGCCAGGGATTTGGAGATAAAGCTTGAGATGCCCCTGTTTGTTACAAGCCACAAGACTATCGACGCAAGGGGGGCAAATGTTCACATCAGAAACGGGCCTTGCATCCGCCTGTTGAATGTGACCAATGTTATCATTCACGGATTAAATATCCACGACTTTAAGCCAAGTTTATCTGCCAATGTTCTCCTCTCAGCATCCACGAGCCTCCAGTGGATGGAAACACACGACGGAGATGCTATTTCTGTTGTCTCTTCACGAGATATATGGTTTGATCATAATACACTTTCCAACTGCGCAGATGGCCTTGTAGATGTCACTCTTGCTTCCACTGCAGTCACCATTTCTAACAACCGTTTTTCTTACCATGACAAAGTAAGAAATTAGGAAATTATGAAAATTAAATATCTATACAGATGCATTTAAGCGTAGTTTCATTGATATTGGACAAATGATTAATTTTTGCCTTTGCAATAAAACAAAAACAGGTGATGCTTCTGGGCCACAGCGATGATTATACTGCTGATAAAGACATGAGAGTGACTGTGGCATTCAACAACTTTGGACCTGGCCTATTAGAACGCATGCCAAGGTAATTGAATTAAATTCATTATTATATATTTCTCAACCAATTCAAACATAAACTAACTCCCAACAGTAAATTAACTGCATGGATTGATTATATGCAGGTGCCGACATGGGTATGTGCATGTCGCCAATAACAACTATGAGCAGTGGGGAATATACGCAATTGGAGGAAGTGACAACCCCATCATCAGAAGCGAAGGCAATCGTTTTGTGGCTCCAAACGAGCATTAAAAGAAGCAGGTGACATGGCGAGAGAGCCCAGATGGAAAGAGTTGGTTGTGGAAGTCTGTGAGTGATACCTTTTTTAATGGAGCATACTTTGTTCCATCGGGCCGAGGAAAAGCACTTCCCCTCTACCAAGCAGGCCAACAATTCAAAACTGGGAATGGGAGATTAGTACCCATATTGACTCAGCATGCAGGAGTCCTCGCCTGCAGCCCCTCTGGCCCTTGCGTGTAATTATTCTTGTTCTACTTTAGTCTTTTCTTGTAGATATTGAAGCATTCTTGTTCTACTTTAGTCTTTTCTGGCATTCTTTCCCCAACTCATTCATTCTTAAAAAACTGTAACTCGTTAAGTCGTGGAACATTCACGCTCCACTTTACAAATTAATGGAGACAATAGTTCTATCTCGGTTCGGGCCTTACATGAGAATCTTAAATATGTTTTTAAGAACATGCCTTAAAAATAATACTGGAAAATTTCAAAATCTAACAATTACTTTAGCCATTATTTCATGTGGTGAACTTTAGTTAGGGTCTAACAATGAGCTTAAAATAATTGATGACGTAATGGTTTCCTTAAAAAAATGATTTGTATTTGAGAGTTTTACATATGACTAATAAATTTCACTTCAGTGAACACTATTTAATAATAGGCCAACCCATTTTAGAATATTTTAATTTTTTTTTCTACACTAAAGAATAATTGGTCCAATGCATAATTGCTTTTTATTGTGGTCCACATATTATATTATAATTCATGTGACTACATCATCGATTGAGTTCCTAAATGTTCGATGGAGAGTTTTCTTATGTCCTACATGGTTTTCCCCTTGTTTATTATCCTAAAAATGTTCACCCCCCATTAATTGATCATTTGGCCACATTTTGTGAACTTGCATTTGGTCTTTTTTATCCCTAGAGTAGTAAACTCTGACTAGGCATAAATCTTAACATTTAATCTCTATGCTCATCAACTGAGTTAGCTCAATCAATAATTGTAAACCTAACCTATATAAAGAGTGAAGCAATTATGGTAAACAAAGGTGAAGCACCTTAAGCCTTTATTGATCCCCTAAACTAAAATAAAAATAACCAATATTACTTTTCTAGTCCTCTACAATATACACTCTACAACCTCAATGCCTTTTCCACATTTCAGCAATATTTTAGCATTGATTCACATTAAACATAGAATGTAGATCCCTACCACAACAAAATAATCAATCATAACAGTTTGGTCCACACTTTACAATATAAAATGACCAATCAAAGATGTTGATGCCTTGCAAGCTTTGGACACTTTACAACAGTTACAAGTCATGTTAATCCAATACCTGCTTTGAATCTTAATATAAAGTATGATCTGGGCCCCCAAGACTACATAAGTCACTCTTCTTTAAATGCCAGACAAGGCATGCAATATATATTATGATTTTAGAAAAGGTTTGTAAGACTTAGAAGTGAGGTAGAATTAGTATTAAATGGAAATAAAAATTAATTCAACTACATTTAATAAGAAGGTAAAATGTAATTACATTTATTCAAATCATACCTTCTGCAAGGAATGAGTTTTGTCTCTGTCTATCCCTCTTTTTAGCCTCATTATCATCGATGATGGAGGAGGGAGGAGAGTGGTAATGGAAAAATAATACCCTAACATTATAAAATCTGTTATCATGTCTTATATAAAAATAAAATACAAACTCATAAATATAAAATTTTCTGCTTTATTATAATTGCCAAATTTCAAACATAAATAGACTTGGTCTTGTAATCCACTTTAAAAACAAATAATGTAATACTTTATTAAGTTTAATTTAAATAGAATATCTAAGTAGTAACTATATCACTGCAAACCAAGCAACAAAGTTTAGTAGGTAGTCAAACTCAAGAAACTAATTTTAACTATATTCAGTGTCAAAACATATGACTTCAACTCAAAAATTGATTATATTTTTTAGTAATGAAAATGAAGGGTAAATATAACCATATGACCAAAGAAATATAATCATTAAAATTAAAAAAGGAAAAAAATCAATGAATGAGCCACCACTAATATTATATTATCTTTTAATTTTTGTACATATGATAAAAAAGTGGTGCTAATTACATATATTTTCAGTTCACTTTAGTTATTCTCTATGCAAATCTAGAGGTAAATGCAAGTACTATTTATTTTTTCTAGATGCCATAAACTAACAGTGGTCCTAAATATGTAAGTTACATTAGAATGGGTTTTATAAAGTGAAAGAGAGTAAATCAGTGGCCCTACCTCAATCATAAAATGAAATAATGTAAATCAATAGTCGCACCTCACTCGAAACCCATGACTATTGAATGCATCTCACATTTTGTGCACTAAACTTTAAGAAAAAAAATTACATTAGATTTAATAATCCCATATCATTTTACTAGTGTTCTTCTAGACTTTATGCTTTTATTTTATATTCACTTTAATGATTATTCCAAAACATATTTACTTCTAATAAGTGTTCCTTAAAATTGAAGTTCCATTTTTGTTAGCAAGAATAAATTATATGATTACGAAGATTGGTTCCAATTATGGATGCC
The DNA here is from genome assembly GCA_037957365.1 of Torreya grandis. Classification (NCBI taxonomy): domain Eukaryota; kingdom Viridiplantae; phylum Streptophyta; class Pinopsida; order Cupressales; family Taxaceae; genus Torreya; species Torreya grandis. The sequence continues at coordinate 1,728,431 of JARHVA010003838.1, forward strand.
TTATTTTTCGAAGGTTAGTCTATGGAATTTTAATGTGTTCGTAACCTTGAAGTAATTTCTCCAAGTGTCAACATATTAGAAACATGAATGAATGGAAAATATAATATAGACTTTGGGTCCTCAATGTGGTTTTCTAGTTCCAACACTCTATTTCAACATTTATTCACATTGCAAATAGAATGTGCATCCCTACCAAAATAAAATAATTTATCATAACACCCTGGTCCATACTTGAGAATAAAAAATGACAAATCAGTTATGTTGATGCCCTACAAGTTTTATACCCCTTTTAATAGGTGTAAGTCATGTCAATCGAACGTCTTTTATGCCCTATCCTTCTCAAATGGAATTAGGCATGTAATGTATATTGTGAATTTAAATAATGATAGGGAGACTTAGAAGTGAGTCAAAATTAGTATTAGATAGAAATAAAAATAAGTTCAAGTACCTATCATATCACTAAAATCAATTAATAAGAAGGTAAAGGGATGCATTACTCAGGGATGAATTTTGTCTATGTCTAGCTCTCTTTTAGACCTCATTATGTCCTATCTATGTAATTTTAATTTACTACTTTTATATCATGACAATCACAAACTTCATCCTAAATTCTCTGAGATGAAATTCAAATTACTACCAATAGTCTTACTACATCCTAGCTATTTTCTCTATTTCATGTTTAAAAGTAGAACACATTTCATACACACTTGTTATCTCATATAACAATTTTTCATGCATTTTCATTTGTTATAGAACCTTACAATGCCAAGTATATGGTTAGATTTAAATGTGAAGGATGGATTGGATTTTTGTCATCCACTACTAGAAAAGAACTAGGAATTGCATTTTTCAATATAATTTCCTAACACAATATTACTTGTATAAAAACATGTAACAGAAGGATTTCATTTTGTACAACGTGAGTGAAAGCTGTAGCTGTGAGTTTATAAAAATTCATGATAATATATATCTTCTCTTAGTCATCATATGTCAGCTAAGGGTGGTGTTGTAAAGCATACCACACTAAATTTCAAATTTTTAGTTTAAAAACATTCAAATCATTTGACACTATTTTTTCATTCAACAAAACATGAATGATAAAAAAATAGTAATAAAATCACAATGAAAAATAAAAACAATTAAATATATTTAGAATATTTTAAAACTAAAATAGTTAGCATTATTTTTGAAGTATTTGGACACAAACTAAACTACAACATTGAAATCCTTCAACAGATAAAGTAAGCAAATAGAGAAAATACCCAAGGAGAATAACCACCTCAAACCAGAAATAAGGGTTATGATAACAAAATCCATATTGGAAAATTTTGAAAACCAATAGAAGATTATAAAGAAATCAAACCCCTCAACTAGATTAATCACCTAAAAAAACAAATCACAACCTAAGAACTAAAACTTCAAGGTGAAGTCCTATCCAAAACTACCAAAAGAAATAAGAAGACATAATTTTGGATTAAAACAAGAACCCAAAAAAATATCACCAAAGTTTCAAATGTAAATCAATAATAAATATGCATAATATTAGAAAACTTAGATTTATAGTATTTCC
>JARHVA010003838.1:1735000-1765000 GCA_037957365.1 Torreya grandis
CACACACACACACACACACACACACACACACACACATACAGATATACACACACACACACACACACACACACACACACACACACACACACACACACACACACACACACACACACACACACACACACACACACACACACACACACATATACATGTATATACATATACATGTATACACATATATATGTATACACACACACACACACACATATGTGTGTGTGTGTGTGTGTGTGTCTATGTATATATATATACATCTATATATATATATATATATATATATATATATATATATATATATATATATATATATATAGATGTATATATATATCTATATATACATCTATATATATATATACATCTATATATATATATATACATCTATATATATATATACATCTATATATATATATATATATATATACATACATATATATATATATATATATATATATATATATATATATATATATATATATATATATTAGATGAAGCCAGTTGCCCTCCTTGGTAACTCCAACTAGGCCTCAAAACAATGCAATGGATATTATACAAACACCTACAAACAAAGACCATTGTGCATTTATCAGGTAGGTAGAGGACAGTTGGCCTCTTCTTATATATATATATATATATATATATATATATATATATATATATATTAGACACACATACACACACACACACACACACAAATGTATATAGGTGTGTGTGTGTGTGTGTGTGTGTGTGTGTGTGTGTGTTATAATATAATATATCATAATATAATATGATACTATAATATATTATATCATTACACTATACATAATAATTTAATAAATTATTACAAATTACATCTTTTATCTATAATTATAAATATATATTAAAATAATAATACACACACACATATATATTAATATGAAACAACCAAGAACATTTATAATTTCATGTTTGGGATCTAGATAAACATTTGAAGTGGACATGTTCACATATAATCAATATCAGGATCAAATTTGTAAATGTAATAATTGTTTGTGATTATTTTTCCTAACTATATGCTTAGGTGATCAAACATGGTGTGATGTGGTCGATGAAAAATCATTTCGATATCATACTTAGGCATGATCTATGTCAAAAGACATCAACATTAAATGTCTAAACCTTCGTGTGAAATATGTCATTCATATTTTATGGTAGATTACATTATTATATGTTTATACTCAATCCGATGCTTAGACATTTAAAAGGTTGTACAGATTTAAGGAAATTGTTTTATTTACATGACTTACGCTCATCATAAATGGGTACACATCTTTCAAGGTGGAATCTTATTTTATTGGATGTTTTCTATTATGAAAGGGTTAATGAGACCAACATGAAGTTGATTTGATTATGAGAAGGCTCAATATCCAATGAGTAACTCAAATCAATGTTTCAATGCCAATTAAGTCTATATTATAGCTTAAGTGTGTCTATCCTATCAATATATTGACACCTATATAAATTACAGTTGGACAATTTGGACAATGATGATGAGGGGCAATGACAGGGTATTTCAAATGATATCGTATACTAGAGTGGCCATATAATACACATGCCTTGACTTCAAGGGAGTTGTTGGATTTATATATTGGTAAGATGGGTTTTATAAAGTGAAAGAGTATAAATTGATAGTTAAACCTCACTCAAAACACATGATAATGTAAAAATAATTTCATGTAACTAAATTGTTAGGGTAAACCAATTAGGATCTAAATAACTATGCAATGCTTTAGTCTATGATAACTTGCATTCTTCATCAAGAGAGATAACCTCTTTGGCCAATATCAATATTTATATAAGTCATTTATGTGAATTTTTAGATCCCTCCCCTACCTCTTTAATCCCTATAATCTCACCCTAGAGCACTTAGGTGAAATCTTCAAGATGAATCCGTTAGATAGGATGCAGTGATGGGTCCAAAAATACAACTTTTTGGCAGTGAACAAGCAACTTCTTGATCTCTAACTAAAATTTATACCTTCAGAACCCCTACCTATGAATTTGTCACTTTGATCACATCTAGATAGGAAAATCACATGTTATCACATGACCATGATGTTCAAATCCACCCAAAAGTGCATTTTCACTACCGTTCTAGAGAGTGGAAACACTGACATCAAATGTTGTCAATGTTTATGTTATGGTTGGATAAATCTGGTTATGATGCTTCTTGAGTGAAAATAGACACTACCAACATGTCTAAATGTGGGGGGTGAATAGCATTTAATAATAGGTGCTTTGTCTCCCATCAGGGCCAATTGATAAACCCACCACTCATTCTGACCTTAAGAACACCCTTACTAATACAAGAAACATGTAATATTTTAACCCAAGTTTAAACATGCATAAAATTAAAATTGTAAGTCATTTACATGAATATTAAAATCCCTTCTCTACCTATTTAATCCCTCTAATCTCATCCTAGAGTAATCAAGTAGAGGCTTTGAGTTCAATCCATTAGACAAGTTGCAGTGATGAGTCCAAAGATGTAACTTTTTATTAGTGAACAAGCAACTTCTTAAGATCCAACTAGCATTTATACCTATAAGACCTACACCTACGAATCTATCACTTTGATCAAATAAAGATAGGAAAATTACATGTTATCACACTGCTGAAATGTTCAAATCCATCTAGAAGTGCATTTTTACTACCATTTTGAAGATCAAAAACACTGACAACAAATGTTGTCAAAGTTTAAGTTGTGATTGTAGAAATCTACTTCTTATGCTTCTTGAGTGAAAACTGACACTTCCAACATGTTCAAGGGATGGTGGGTGAATATAACATCTAGGACAAACCCACCACCCATTCCAGCCCCAAGAACACCCTTCCTAATACAAAATTGCATTTTTTAAGCTTAAGTTCAATTACCCATAAAATGAAAAGAGTAAGTCATTTCTTGAGCTTTGATCACATCCAACCTGAGCTTTGATCATGTCAAACCTAAGATTTTCTTAGCTTCAATAATATATAATTCTTTACCAATAGTGCCAACCATGTGAAGGTGGAAACTTATCAAGCACCACTAACCTACAAAAAATTGTTAGTAAGTAATTAAAAATGAAATTTATATGTACTACCTATAAAATAAAAAACATTTGGTAAAATTGATTACATATACATTTAGAAAGTCAACATGCTTTCATATTTCAATCCAATGAACCACTAAGATTTTCTCTAACCTTGATGTTATCAAGAATAGCTTCATGGTCTAACTCCTGAACTTTCCATAGTTTCCTATTTAATGGCCTCAATTGATATTTTTGTAATTGAATATCCGTTGTAAGAATCAAATCTAAATAGTGTACTATATTCCTATGATTTTCAAACTCTTCAAACAACCACTGATCTGAATATTTTATAGGATATCAACAAAACCAAGTTTCAGTGATTACCATTGACCCAGTGGGATAGTCAATGTTTTTTCCATCTATAACTAGGGAAGTCAATTTTTTTCTCTCTACACACTAACATAAGTAGTAATTAGTACCTTTTTCATTATCCTCATCTAAAATAACTACAAAAACATTCACTATATCAAAAAAAATCATTTTTAGTGACAACGTGAAGATATATAATGAAAATAAAGTATACATAACGAAAAATATTCTTCCTAGCTATGCTAGATTAGATACATGGTCAAATTCATTTGATGATATCATATTTATAAGTTGCAATGCTATTAAGACCTGATATGTGTTGATAAGAATTAGTAGTTTGGAACTTCAATCATCTACCCACTCTTGTGACTCACACTCATTCTTAATAGATTCCACACATGTAAAACATAAATATGTCGAGTGTCTCATATGAACAGTCCAAAATCTTGTATTTGAGATACAAAATGAGTGGAGGTCACTTGAACCTATTAGAGTCATAAAATCCTCATAGTTTGTCAAGTTTTATTTCTAAATTAACCATAAATTTATATGAATAGTATAATTTATTTGAGCATCATGACACATGTTCTCATTCACCATTCAACCTTAGTTTTTGTATCTATCAAATGAAAACCCTCTTCAAATGTGAACTCCTCCCTTGTAATAGATAATTTTACACATGCTCCATCACCATCATGTTCCTCTTTTCCATGGCTAGCCTCAGTGAAACTCCAATGTGTTCTACAACAATGGTAATGTGCATCCTGAGAAACTAATAAAACATCCATTTTTTTTTTAAATTGTGATGTGTAATTGTCTGACCAAATGTAATGTTGGTTAAAAGTAATTTTCCTCTAACTCAAATGTTCATAGAACTTCTAAAAATAACCTTGCATATAATTTGAACAATGTGATCTATAATTTTTGATATGGAAATGGTACTCCCGTAATATTTTTTATTATTTCTTTGTACTATCAGGGGCATGCATGAATGTTATATACATGAATATCGCAAGTTGTGATGAGTTGTAATACTGTGATTGAACTTCCATTTGGGGTTTAAATGTGTATTTTTTATCAAAATAAACTATTGAAACAATTTAACCAAGTGAGAATGTATCCTTGATTATCTTTAAATGTTCATCCAGTTATCTAGCCCTATGTGTGTTATTTGTATCCTTATAAACAATCTTCTCCCTAAATTTGACCGAAATTTCAGAAATAGGTATCTTTTTTGTAACAATCTCACACCTTTTAGATTCTTTTCCATATTTTACTTGATAAGTCACTGATTTATATTTTTTTAAAACAACTAATTCGTATCCAATTACACTTGTAATCTCCTCATGGACACATTTTTTAATTTTGGTAATCCATCACACATGCTGTAATTTCTAGTTAAATATGATTTGTTGTAAAATAATTATTCATATGATCTTTTGAAAAAGATAGTTGGAATAAATTCTTTAGCTGATTTTGGTGGCAATTCAATGCCATACTCCTAAAATTTTTTGTTAGTATGCAAAGTATAATGAATATGGCAAAAAACATCATAGTGCATTGAAAATTCAACATGGTGCTTAAAACAACAAGTGGTGTGTGTGTGATTTATTTTAACATGAAAAGGTTTTACCATCTGAAAATATCTTTTATAAATAGAAATTTATGGATTTTTTTCCAAAAATATAGATTAAAATTGTGTTTAAGTCATATCCAATAATTGTTTTGGATACAATTTATAGTTTCGAGAACCAACTCTTCTTTTCACAATGTCTCTTGCATTAGGTGAAACTCTTGTATTATCTTTCCAAAATTGAGAAACTATTTGAGAGTATCGACTATAGCCTTTTACTTTTGTGAAAGTTTACCAGAGAATTCGTAGAGCTCATTAGTGTTAGGTTCATTAAGTCTTTCATGTCTTTCAATTTATTTCATTATTATTTTTCTATTTATATTAAGTGTTTGGCTTATTTTTGAAAACATTCATTTTTTCCCTATTTTGTCATTTACTAGAAAAGTTATAAGTATACTCTAGGCAACATTATAATCTTTGGTGCATGATTTTGGGCCTACATTATGCTATGCATCATGTATATTTTCAACAAATTCATTATGTTCATCATCTATGTTAGATGTTCTTAGTCTTAATGTGTACATTATAGGTCTCATCTTAATCAATTTTATCAATGAAACAAATAATTGACATCTTTGCCTATCATACTCCAAATTATAAAAGAAAGCATCCCAAATTTGTTGAGCCAGTCTTTTTGAATGATGATCAGACATTTTTTTATGCATTGGTTCTAAAATATTTTCATTAACTTCAATTAAGTACTTGTCTTTTCTACACATAATTCTTAGAGGTGTTGGTAATGGTGGAATTTGTTGAGAGGGTGTTTCAAAATCATTATTACTTTCATTATTTAGAGGTGGGATTATATTTTTTCATTCTTAATTTTTTCATTATATGTTTTCATGAAAATTTCTTAATGGTCAAATTCATCATTATTTGTTTTCATCAAATTTTATTCATTCATGGAGGGTGAATCATCATACATAGATTAATCATCAAAAAAATCAAAAACATGGAACTTTGAATGTGGTCTTTCAACATTAAATAATTCATTATTTTCAATTTTGTTATTATTCATTTCATTATGGTCAACTTCAACATTATTCAATTTATTACGGTCAATTTCATCATTGTTTAATTAAATATTGTCAATTGGTTCATTATCTATGGTATTTGGTTCATCAAGATTAGGGTTTTTACCTTATCTACCATGAAGTTTTTGCATTTGTATCTTATATTTTTATCTCAAATCTTATAATTACTCTAGTGTTTTATTCTTCATCATCTTCCTCTTTGAATGTGATATGTCACCCATTAGAAGGGACAATTGATAACTTTTCAATGGTGCGGTCAAGTACACGAGCACTATAGATCTCAGAAAAGTATGTAGAGAATGTTTGTGAGGACAAAATTCTTGATTTACGTAAAAAATAGTCATTGAGAAGTGAGATTAGTCTAAAATAATAATAATGTGATTGTGTTATATAACATGATCATGTTATTAAATAACAAAATTGTTTTATGTGTTGTATAAGGTTTTGTTCTATCCAATGCACCCTAAAGCTTATTTTAATAATAATGAGATCATGTTATGTAATAATGTGATCACATTATTATTAATATAAGATTTAGGGTTAGTAATTAGAAATGAGACCCAAGTGTTACCTATATTAAGAATAACATGATCATGTTATTAAATAATGTGATCACATTATACTTAATATAGATAAGGGATTAGGGATTAGGGATTAGGGATTAAAGCATTAGTGCATAGGGTTTATGGATTAGGGATTAGGGATTATAATTTATGTTTTAGGGTTTATATATTAGGTATTAGGGCATGTAGGGTTTGGGTTTAAGGGTGTATATAAGGTCTAATCACTCTATACCATGTGTGAACTTATTTTTATTACAAAGGATGTTAATTAGGACTAAATAAATTGGTAAATAAGGAAAGGTTTAGGTTTACAATTTAGGGTATAATGTTTTGGGTTTAGGTTTAGGGTACAGAGGGTCAATAACAAAGATTATTCTTAGTCTAAATGATGCTAATTTGGGATAAAATGATTGGTTTAACATATAAATGATGTTAATTTTGGAAAAGAGTTTATATTTATGGTTTAGAGTTTAGGGATTAATAACATTAAGCATTAGGGATTGGGGTACAGGTTTTAGGTTATATAAAGTACAATCATGATGGTGATTGGTGTAAATTAGAGTTGATAAACCCATAAGTCATATTTTATAGTCCTGAAATTAGGTTGAAGGGGCTCAAAATAGCCCCAATTTACTTCAAATGCACAACTACATTGGTACTCTAAAGGCTAAGTTTTGACCATAGTTTTAAAAAATGCATTTTATGGCATCTCATGATAAAATAAGTTATATCATAAGGAATGTATGTTTGTAGCATGTAGTGGGCATTATGGCATAGGGATTACAATTTATGTTTTAGGGATTAGGGATTAGTGCATGGGGTTTAGGTTTAAGGACCTATATATAATTTATCTAATTTATCTATGCCATGTGAATCTAATTCTTAAAATAATTGATGTTAATTAGGATTAAATTGATTGGTAATTATGGAAAGCTTATGGTTTATAATTTAGGGTATAGTTTTTAGGGTTTATGGTTTAGGGCTTAGGTTTATATATATATATATATATATATATATATATATATATATATATAAACCATATATATATATATATATATATATATATATATATATATATATATATATATGGTTTAGGGTACACATGGTCAATCACAAATATAATTGAAAATAATTTGAATCACTTGGACCCATTTGTGACTATAGAATGTGTTTTTGGTTGTCATTATACCATGGATGTCATCATGTACATTGAGTGAATTAGTTAAATGAGGAAATCAGTCATGTGATTTATGCCAAAATGAGCCTTATGAACTTAATTCTTAGTCTAAATGATATTAATTTGGGATAAAATGATTGGTTCAAGGTTTAAATATTTTCTATTTGTGGTTTAAAACTTAGGGTTTAGGAACTTTAAGGATTAAGGCTTAAGGTATAGGTTTTAGGGTATACAAGTTACAATCATAAAGGAAATTGGGGCAAATTTGAGCTCCTTGAACCTAAATCTATGAGCAAAGAATGTGATTTTGAGCTCAATTATCACCCACATCATCACATATTGAGCCAATTAAGTCAATTATGGTTTAATGAGTAATGCAATTTTGACCAAGTTCATCCCTATGAACCGAATTCTTACAATATAAAGGATGATAATTGGGGCTAAAGTTATTAGTTTAGGGTTTAGGGTCTATAAATAAAAGGGTTTGGGGTTAGGGATTATGGCTTACAGTTTAATGTAAATGGTATAGGTTTTAGGGTTAAATATAAATGGTATAGGGTTTAGGGTTTAAGATATTAGATGTAGGGTCTAATTACTAAGGTAATTGAAGAAAATTTGAGCTCATTATTCACCTATATATGAATTGATCACCTTCATGTTTGAATTTTTGATAAAAATTAGGTTCAATTATTCCATGTACATTTTGCATACATGTTATATAATTTATTGATCCATAAATTTGGTTTAGGGGCTTATTGACCAAATTTGACCCTACAAGTCAAATTGTGCCCCTTATAGGTGAAAACTTGATCTTTAGATGTTTTTATGGGCCTATTATAATGTCATGAATTATTTCATAGCTCATTTGATTTAATTTTATGTGTATCTAGCCTTGGTCATATCTTTTTAGTCCTAAGAGTCATTTTGGGGGTCAATATAGAACATTAAATGAGTTGTACAGCCTCCTTAGGAAATGTAAAGATTTAAAAAGGTGATTTCACTCCCCATGTGTCCTAATAAGTCTTAATTAAACATTTCTAACTAAAAAGTGGTAGGTTTCTCAGAATAAAGAGTATTTTTCTTTAAAAAATGAGTTTGGCACTTGTGTGGCCCATAAGGGAGTGTGACACAAGGGAGAAGGTTATGAGATGACTCTTCACCATATTTAGACCCATTTTCCTACTTGAAGTAATCTAAAATTTTCAAATATGAGTTAAAACCATTCTATTCCTTCATCCATCCATGCACATATAACTAGTTAGCAGGTTTGTACTTGGTATCACAAGTAGGGGAGGTTTCAAATAAATTACTCTTGGGGGTGTATTATGAACTTAATCAGATTTGATTTCATGTCATTTTATAGAGGAATGGTGACCTGTGTTATATGAACCATTCCTAAATATTTGGCATATCTAATTTGCTTACAAATCTATGCACCCTATAGGTTTTGGTTTGGTTTGGAGAAGTTCATATAATCCAATTACTAGGATTGATTCCACATGATGTTTAATATCTACCCTCATGTTCCCCATTCTTGTTTTATAATTTCAAATTTTTTTGATAGGCCAAGTATCTTAGGTTGTAATAGAAGACACTTTTATATGTTATAGAGAGATTTCCACCATTTTTAATGTCTTCATATCTTTATAATGGTGTTAGAGGATGGTGATAGGTTTATATTCATGTTCATAATATCCTCCTAGTCCCTTCTCCATTCAAACTCAACCTTAAAATAATAACCATGGAGTGGCAGCTAAGAGACATATCATATAGTCAATTGCTTCATGACTGTCACACACAGTCATCTGAGTGAGCTAGATTAAGGATTTTAACATGTCCATGTGGTCTTGAATATGGAATTTAAAGGATGAATGCATCATCATAGTGGGAATAATCAAGTAAATATTTTCACTTTTTATGAGAGGGACTATGATAATCAATACAATCATTCATAGTCTCTTATCATTATACTCACCTATAGGTACCTCATGAGGACCAATCATGTTAGAAAAGAGAGTCTGACTTGGATGAAGTTATTGATAGTGTGAAGAGTTAATTTGGAGATATTGAATAGACTTATAAATCATGATAAGTCAAAAATAATGCAATTATCCATACTTATATATACTACCTGCACAGTGGAATGTCCACCTACAAGTGATCCTAAGAAAGGGCTGAGGTGCTATATGGAGTGTTGAAGCACATGGAGAAACTCAATCATGAATTCCTAATATGTTTCAAAGTTCATGAAATGACTATTTGAGAGGTTTGATTGACAAATGGAAGTGGGAAACCATGCTTAAAGACTCAATAACTGTGTTCAAGGATCAAATCCCCAAAAGGTGAAAATAGAGCACATGAGCCTTTTTACCAAGGTTATATAACAAGGTTGTTAGTATTCTTAGAGCATTTAAATTAATATGTCTTTTAGTCTCTACATAGGATTCCATCTTTAAAAAAGAAGCAAGTGCTTTGGTCATCTGGTCTTCATGCTAGAGGAACCCAAAGATGCACTTTTATTCACTAATGTTAGGCAATGACATCTACAATTTTGATCCCCAAAGAGACTTTCCACCTAAAAGTTATAATACATACCATGTTTCCATGATTGAATAGTTTATATGGTTTAAGATAGAATTCATAAACTTAAGTTCATTTAAATAAGATGATGTATTTTGTTTTGAGCTCTATACACACCCATAGGTGTCTTTTGCCTGAGAGGTTGACTTACAACCTATCTAAGGTACAAGTTTGAGAATGATGTGGACCTTTTTGGGCATAAAGACCATTAGGATAGGTTGGTATATTTATTTTTGATCATATAAGCACCTACAAGTGTGCCTAACTCAAAGGTTATTCACTTACAGCCTACTCTGTAAATGTTCCTAGAGCTCTCAAAATAAACTTGGGGAATAATGGGCATATAAACATGAGAATATTACTATTAAATGTTTATTTAAGTATTCCAAAGGATTTCCAAGGATGTAATATAATATCTAAGGGAAACCAATACCCATGGGACTCCATGTTGCCATAACATAGTCAGTTGTAGTTGACTATGACACAACAGTGAGCTAGGAAGCTACATTTTGAATGTTAATATATTGAAACATAGTGTGTATGATATCAAATGACCCTTAACTCTCTTAAACATGGATATTGTATTCAACCAAAAATTATTCAAGGTATTGAGTTGTAAATTCATTTTATCTTTTGTTACAACTTTTAAGGAGATTGAATATTTAGTCTACAAATAATATACATAGTTTTTAGGACTTGTGCCATCATGACTTTGTGACAAAATAAATTTTTATGGGGAACATATATATAATCTTGGAGAAAAGGGTATGACCTTACTATCCCTTGGGTTTGGTTACACTCAAATAGATAAGATAATTACATTGAATCTCATTTTGATCATGAGAGATATTTAGTTGCAATGACTTAAGGGGTAACCTGAGTTAGTTATTTTGTACACACTTTTTTATTTATACATTGGAGGGTTAGTTCAATAAATGAATCAGATATTTCAGCACGTTTTCCCCACCAATTCAATAAAATTACACATACCTACTTACCATCAGCCTACACACCTACTCAAAAATTGTAGATTCAAAAACTGAGTAGGATACACATTCAGAACCTAGGAACACATGTAGAAGTAGTTAAGGTACACATTAATATGCATATTTATTATATACTACACACATTTAAAAATATTTTTATTTTATCCTATTATAGTGAATATTATAGTTCTCATTAACAAAAATATAGTCAGCTACAAAGCCCAAATTTAATCTTATAAATATAGTATAGTTATTAGGTGTGCCAATTTTATAAACATGATTGCTATGGTTTGTTATCATATCTTAAATCTATCTTATGCTATTTTTTTTAATTAATTTTGTATGTTGTATCGAGCCCTTAAATCATAATTCAAATTCATATTTAAAACATCCAAGCTAGGGTTTCATAAACCATCATCCCCTAAGGGTCAAATTTTATAGTTTTATGACTATTTTTTTATTATTCCCTTTTCCATAATATAGTGTTTCGAAGAACATTTAATTCATGCTCATTTTATTTACACCCTCTTCTCATAAATTGGTGAACCCATCCATTTTCTAAATGCTTACACCTTCTATGGTTTCTCCCCAGGGTTTGATTCTATATTTTAGATCTACATCTTGTGTTGTTTATTTCATTGCTCAATCATAAGCCTTATCTTCCTTCATGTTTTTAATTTCTACATATAGTTACAACTAAAAATTCTAGACCTGCATATCTATCTAATTGAATTGATAGACTAAGTGGTGCTACTTATAATTTCATTCAAATTTATTTGTGTAGTATTTATGTTTCTGTAATTTCAAAATGGCTAATTCTAATGACATTTCTTCTGCTGCTAAAATTTATTCAAAGGTTAGTAGTTATGTTTAGAATCTTAATCATGGTGATAATAATAGAGATAATGTTTATGATGATACAAATGATTTTGACAATGTAGATCCTAATAGTGTTACTAAAATTTATAAATTTAGAGATCTAACTCAAAATAATATTGCATTCTTAGTACATATATTTTTTAATTAAAGGAAGTACAAAATATAATTAGGGATAATGCACCTACACCTTAAAATGCTACACATATTCCCTTGAATATTTAAAATCTACTTATTGGAGATTCTAATTCTACATTTTGTGGTGAGGATATTACTCCTACTAATCCTATGACTAATGTACCATGATGACTTTTTTCTCACTTTTTTATTTTTTTGTCCTGAGAATAGTCAAGCTACCAATCATGCATTTATTCATACCAATGCTAATCCTATTATGGATTCCACACATGATTTAACATCTCAAGATCCATTGATTTAACAACTTAAAGCTATGAACTTAAAAATCACACAACTATTTTAAGGGACTCACAAGTCTATTCATGTGGTTACCTATAATGACATATTACATAACCCATTGGATCACGAGACTCATTTTTCATCCTTTTCCTCTTATTTTTTAATGCATAAAGTTTACTTGTATAAAAGGCACAAGTGACCCTTCAAATCACATTAGATCCTATTATTCTTCATGATTTTATTTTACTCATGATAACCGACTCATCACCAAGATTTTCCAAAGAAGTATATAGGAATATGCCTTGAATTAGTTATACACCTTACCTATAGGATCCATGTCTCAGTTTAATTATTTGGTTAACATATTAATAACTCATTTTTATATGAGAATTAGACAAAAGGTTATGTTTTTTCAAATCACTAAACTTTAACAAGGACCTAATGAGAATGTTGTTGGCTATATACTTAGATACAAGACTATGCTTACATATATGTCTCATGAAATCCATTATAGTGAGATGAAAAATATTTTGTCCAATAGTTTAATACAACCACTCATTGTCAACATAATGTTCATTTCTTACCAATATTTAGATAAAATTTTATGTATGCTTTGAAACTATGAGACCAAAATATTAGAGTCCAATATGCTCAAGTATACATCTAGTGCTTACCTCTACTACTTTCAATTGTCAAAGAATGTCAAAATTTAAATATTTGAATAATAATGCTCTAAATTTTCAAGCAAAAATTGAGGCCAAAATTTAAACTCAACTTCAAAACCACCTAATAGGTTTGTTCTTCCACTTTATAGTACCCTTTGACAATTTATCGAATTAGTTTAACTTCCTCTAAATTTTGACTGCATTTACTTATGGTTCCAATTACATTTTTATCGATAGTTTTTTACATCTCAAGTCACAAATCCTAGATTCAAGACTCCTATAATTACACCATCGAGGCATATAGTACCAAATCATCCACATCCTATGATTTACAACCTATTTCATCATCTTGTATTAGAACACCTACTAAGAGTTTTAGTATAACTGTACTTGATTGAACTAATAAAAATGTTTTCAAGAGGTTTTCGAAGCTCTTCAAGCCTAATATCACCATATATTTCTTTGGGATGATGAATCATGTTACTACACAGCATGCGATAATTTATCTTCTACTTTGTGTGTGTGTGTGTGTGTGTGTGTGTGTGTGTGTGTGTGTGTGTGTGTGTGTGTGTGTGTGTGTGTGTGTGTGTGTGTGTATTTGTGCATGTGTACGCATGTTTGTGTGTAAGATGGGTTTTTTAAATTGAAACAATGTAAATTAAAAGCTGAACCTCACTCGAAAAACATGACAATGTCAAAAAAATCCATGTAAAGTAATTGTCAAGGTAGACTAATTAGGATCTAAATCACCATGCAATCCTTCAGTCTATGATGGTTTGCATTCTTCAAGAGATAACCTCTTTGCCCAATCTCAAGATTTATTGATAGATTGTATTTGTGTCTAAGTTTGATGTGAAAATCAAATAAGTGTTGCAATGCCAATGCTATGGAGATAAGACATTAAGGTTCTAAAGTCCATATTGTAACTTATGTTCATCCATGATAGTAATATACTGGCAACAAGGCCATATATAAATTACAAATGGTGGAATATTTCAAAGTGAGATGAGCAAGGATGATGATGGGAATGATAAGGTATTTTATTTGATATCATATGCTAGAGGACCCATATCATACACATACCCCAAACTCAGTGTGGCTGTTGAATTTACATACCCTCCACCCAATACAAAGTGGTTTGTAACAATGCAATAGCATTGATATGGGGGAAATACATATAGTTTATGGATTTTATCTTGTTTCTTTCATTGCAATTGAAGTGAGTACCAAAGATTCTAAAAAATTCAAGCCACATGGATGTATAAGGGTCCATCACTCATGACACAATGTGAAATCCATGGTAGAGGAGTCAGTGGTTCAAACAAAAGGTGGTCGATTGATGATCATTCTTAGGTTATAGAGAGAGTTGGTAGGTTTAATTGTCATGTAGTAGGGGCACAACATACAATTAAAAAGGGAATATATTCCACAAATAAAAATAAAACACTTACCAAATAAATTTACAAAAACTAAATATATAATTCTTTTGGCATTCCTTGCAACTTTGGAGTAACTACTAGTTATATATATATTGTTAAAATATGACTTCTATCCTTCCCATTTCCCCAAATTTCAAATGTTGAAATAAGAAATATTAAATACTTAAATATATAACTAAATTTGACATTAAACCTTACCTCTCATATAAAATGTTATGAAAATTATCTCTTCAATATTACACTTCTAATGCTAATGTAATCTACTAAAATAAAATAAAATAAAAATAAAATAAAACAATATATATTATCATTATAACTATTTACAATTTTTTACGCCCTACCTAAATTTTGACCTTCCATCTAATCATAATAAAAAGGAGGTGTAAATATACCCATTCGGTTAAAGACAATCATTCTAAATCCTAAATAGACAAAAGTCAATAAATGAGCTGACACTAGTATTATATTATTTTATAAGAGTTGTACATGCAATTCAAAGCTATCTCCAAGGACATATATTTTCAATTCATGTTAGTTATTCTCTAAGCAATCCCAGAGGCAGATGCAGGTATTATTTCCTTTTTTGGATGTTAGAAAAAATCAAACTACTAGAAAGAGATAGATAGATAAAGAAGAGGTTTGTGCTATTTTTAAGTGATAAACATAAGGAGGCCACTTGTGAATCATCCACATTATTCTATTGTGACGTTGGTATTATGTTTTGATGAATTCCCTTCATTCATGCATGAGCAGACTTGACGGGGGATCACTGTTATCTACAGCTGCTTTTTTGAGTGCATATATATATAGTTACCAACCACAGACAGTCCAATGCAATAAACAACATCAGTTTTGAAGCCTGATGACTATTTTTCAATTAATAGGATTGATTAAGGCATTTACAGGTGAAAATAAAAGTCATTTTAGCACTCAGTATTATCTCAATGGAATAGAGATTGATTATGGCTACCTCCATCATTCAACTAATGATAGTGTTCATGAATTTCCATTTATAGGCTTCCTTGTCTTCTTCAAGCCCCTCTTATAATGTGATTGATAATTATTGGAGAAGAGACCCACATTGGGCACAAAATAGAATGAACCTTGCAGATTGTGGCATTGGTTTTGGAAGTGCAGCCATGGGAGGCAAAGGAGGAGAGATATACAGTGTCACCAGAGATGATGATGATGCTGAAAATCTATTGCCTGGGACACTCAGATACGGAGTGACTCGTAATGGTCCTCCATGGATAGTTTTTTCCATGGATTTGGAGATAAAGGTTGAGATGCCCCTATTTGTTACAAGCCACAAGACTATCAATGCAAGGGGGTAAAATGTTCACATCAGCAACGGGCCTTGGATCTACCTGTTAAATGTGACCAATGTTATCATTCATGGATTAAATATCCATGACTATAAGCCAAGTTTATCTGCCATGTTCTCCTCTCAGCATCCACGAGCCTCCAGTGGATGGAAACACAGGATAGAGATGTTATTTCTATTGTCTCTTCACGAGATATATGGATTGATCATAATACACTTTCCAACTGCACAGATGGTCTTGTAGATGTCACTCTTGCTTCCACTGCAGTTATAATTTCTAACAACCATTTTTATTACCATGACAAAGTAAGAAATTAGGAAATTAGGAAAATTAAATATCTATACAGATGCATTTATGCATAGTTTCATTGATATTAGACAAATGATTAATTTTTACCTTTGTAATAAAACAAAAATAGGTGATGCTTTTGGGCCACATCGATGATTATACTACTGATAAAGACATGAGAGTGTGTTAGAACTATAGTTAATTTCTCCACTCCTTGTTTAGTCTCCATCATGCACACAGTTTGAATGATCAATTATTTCAGTCACAGCTTAGTTTGTGTGGACAACTATTAGTTAAACATTAGTTTATTCCTAGTTTTGTTTGTTCTTTAATTATATTTATGTGAACCTGATCACATATTTTGATACAGAGAATTAATAAGATTCAAAAAATTCTTTTCTTATTGTTGTAGAAATCAGTTTGCGCATATTATTTTTGTTATATTTTATTTTTCTATGCTCTCACAAATGGTATCAGAGCCTCGTCTCTGTCTGCCATAGCCTCTTCTCTTTGTCTATGCATTGTTACTACTAACTCTTGAAGCTGCGTAAATTTCATCTCATTGATTTCCATCTGGATTCGCGAAGTGGATTTCTCTTTATCGAGACTCGCAATCATTTATTGTAGTTATTCTCTAGTCTCTACGCCATGCAGCTAAATCTAAGCATAACTGTTGTTGAAATTAATAGCATAGCTAGCTAAAGAGTAGACCCAGAGCACTGGAGATAAGATCCAGGGAGGAGAAAGGCTGCAGTAGCAGCAAAATATTGCAAGTGTAGATCTCTGAGGAGAGATTGAATGCTGTAGCATTTACTATTTTTTTTGGTGTGGTCTTTTAGCCTAAGACATGGCAACAAACAAAAGCATTTATCAGCCCCATATTCCTATTTTTAATGGTAAGAATTATGATTTTTAGGCAATTAAAATGAGAACATTATTTTGCTCACAAGATGTTTGGGATTTGGTAGAAAATGGCTTTGTAGAACCACAGGATGAGGCTGCCCATCAGGGATTAAAACTAGCACAAAATAAAGAGCTTAAAGAAAATAAGAAAAAGGATGCAAAAGCTCTATTCCTAATTCAACAGGCAATGGATGAATCCATTTTTTCTAGAGTTACAGTAGCAACGAGATCCAAGTCAGCATGGAAAATCTTAGAGACTAACTATAAAGGTAATACAAAGGTGAAAGCAGCTGAATTGCAATCTCCTGGGAGAAATTTTGAAAATTTGCAAATTAATTATTCAAAGTCTATAGACCAGTTTATGGGTCAAGTGTTGAATATTGTAAATCAAATTAGATCTAATGGAGAAACAATAGTAGATCAAAATATCATATAAAAACTCCTTAGGAGTTTACCCAGCAAATTTGATGCAATAGTTGTAGCTATTGAGGAAACCAAGGATTTGGAATAGCTATCAGTAGATGAATTAATGGGATCTGTATTAACACATGAATCCAAAATGAATAGGAATAACAATACTTCTTTTGAGAATGATTTCAAGTCTCAGGTATCATTTGGCAGAGGAAGAGGAAGAGGAAGGTCAAACTTCAGAGGAAGAGGTAGAGGTAGAAATGGAAGGAACAATCCAGATCAAGGTGAAAACAATAATCAAAACTATAACAATAGAGGATGTGGCAACAATCACTTCCAGCAAAATTCATAGAGGTTTGATAAATCTAACATTCAATGTTATTACTACAAAAAATATGGACATTATGCAAGTGAATGTAGAAAGAAACAAGGAGACGTGGACAAGCAGAATGCTAATTACACAAATGAATCTAATTCTAATTCTGGAAGCTTATTCCTCACATGTCATGTTGCTCAATAAAATGCTAGAGATATTTGGTTTTTAGATAGTGGATGCAATAACCATATGATAGGGAATAAAGAATTGTTTTATAGTCTTGATGATTCCCTAAAATTTGAAGTGAAATTAGGAAATGATAATAAAGTGGATGTAATGGGTAAATGAGTAATAAATGTTTTTGCAAAAAATAGTGAAACAATATTTATTCTTGATGTTTATTTTGTACCTGGACTAAAACATAATATTATGAGTGTTGGACAGTTAGTACAAAAATGTTACATAGTATCTTTTATGGATAATGTTTGCACAATACTAGACAAATTTCCAAATGACAGGTTGATAAAAAAACTGGAGATGACCAAGAATCAGATGTTCCCTCTTCGAATTCAGTGCATCCAAGGAGAAGAGGAAGCCCACTTAAAAACCATGCATCTAGACCAATCATGGTTATGACATTTAAGGTATGGACATTTACATTTTGGAGGTTTGAATTTTTTACAAAAGAAAAATATGGTGAAGGGATTACCACTAATAGAATAGCCAGGAAGTTCATGTGAAAGTTGCATTCTGGCAAAATAGCATAGAGAGAGCTTTCCAGTAGGAGCCTCATATAGAGCAAAGGTAATATTGGAGCTAGTCCATAGTGATTTATGTTGACCAATGCAAATTCCATCATTTGGAGGTAGTTCTTATTTTCTAACCTTCATTGATGATTTTAGTAGAAAGACTTGGATATATTTTCTCAAAAATAAGTCTGAAGCCTTTGGAAAATTTAAAGAATTCAAGGCTATGGTTGAAAAGCAAAGTGACCTTTACATCAAGGTACTTAGATCAGATAGAGGAGGTGAATATATGTCTAATGAATTTCAAGAATTTTTCAAATATCATGGCATTAAAAGGAAACTGACTACAAGGTACACATCACAATAGAATGGTGTAGCAGAAAGAAATAATAGAACAATCATGGATATGGCTAGAAGCATGTTAAAGGCCAAACATTTGCCTAATAGATATTGGGCAGAAGTAGTAGCATGTGCAGTATATATTCTGAATAGAAGCCTAACAAAGAGTGTAAAGGATTGAATTCCACAAGAATCTTGGAATCTCAAGAAGCTTGGAGTGAAATTACGAAATGATAATAAAGTTGATGTAATGGGTGAAAGAGTAATAAATATTTTTGCAAAAAATGGTGAAAGAAGATTTATTTTTGATGTTTATTGTATACCTGGACTAAAACATAATCTTATGAGTGTTGGACAGTTAGTACAAAAATGTTACATAGTATCTTTTATGGATAATGTTTGCACAATACTAGACAAATTTCCAAATGACAGGTTGATAGAAAAAGTGGAGATGACCAAGAATCGGATGTTCCATCTTCGAATTCAGTGCATCCAAAGAGAAGAGGAAGCCCACTTAAAAACCATGCATCTAGACCAATCATGGTTATGACATTTAAGGTATGGACATTTACATTTTAGAGGTTTGAATTTTTTACAAAAGAAAAATATGGTGAAGGGATTACCACCAATAGAATAGCCAGGAAGTTCATGTGAAATTTGCAATCTGGCAAAATAGCATAGAGAAAGCTTTCCAGTAGGAGCCTCATATAGAGCAAAGGTAATATTGGAGCTAGTCCATAGTGATTTATGTCAACCAATGCAAATTCCATCATTTGGAGGTAGTTCTTATTTTCTAACCTTCATTGATGATTTTAGTAGAAAGACTTGGATATATTTTCTCAAAAATAAGTCTGAAGCCTTTGGAAAATTTAAAGAATTCAAGGCTATGGTTGAAAAGCAAAGTGACCTTTACATCAAGGTACTTAGATCAGATAGAGGAGGTGAATATATGTCTAATGAATTTCAATATTTTTTCAGATATCATGGCATTAAAAGTAAACTGACTACAAGGTACACACCACAGCAGAATGGTGTAGTAGAAAGAAAGAATAGAAAAATCATGGAGATGGCTAGAAGAATGTTGAAGGCCAAACATTTGTCAATTAAATATTGGGTAGAAGTAGTAGGATGTGCAGTATATATTCTGAATAGAAGCCCAACAAAGAGTGTCAAGGATTGAATTCCACAAGAATCTTGGAGTCTCAAGAAGCTTGGAGTGAAATTAAGAAATGATAATAAAGTGGATGTAATGGGTGAAAGAGTAATAAATGTTTTTGCAAAAAATGGTGAAAGAAGATTTATCCCTGATGTTTATTTTATACCTGGACTAAAGCATAATCTTATGAGTGTTGGATAGTTAGTACAGAGATGTTACATAGTATCTTTTATGGATAATGTTTGCACAATACTAGACAAATTTCTAAATGAAAGGTTGATAGAAAAAGTGGAGATGACCAAGAATCAGATGTTCCCTCTTTGAATTCAGTGCATCCAAGGAGAAGAGGAAGCCCACTTCAAAACCATGCATCTAGACCAATCATGGTTATGATATTTAAGGTATGGACATTTACATTTTGGAGGATTGAATTTTTTACAAAATAAAAATATGGTGAAGGGATTACCACCAATAGAATAGCCAGGAAGTTCATGTGAAAGTTGCATTTTGGCAAAATAGCATAGAGAGAGTTTTTCAGTAGGAGCCTCATATAGAGCAAAGGTAATATTGGAGCTAGTCCATAGTGATTTATGTCAACCAATGCAAATTCCATCATTTGGAGGTAGTTCTTATTTTCTAACCTTCATTGATGATTTTAGTACAAAGACTTGGATATATTTTCTCAAAAATAAGTCTAAAGCCTTTGGAAAATTTAAAGAATTCAAGGCTATGGTTGAAAATCAGAGTGACCTTTACATCAAGGTACTTAGATCAAATAAAGGAGGTGAATATATGTCTAATGAATTTCAAGATTTTTTTAGATAACATGGCATTAAAAGGAAACTGACTACAAGGTACACACCACAGCAGAATGGTGTAGCAGAAAGAAAGAATAGAACAATCATGGAGATGGCTAGAAGCATGTTGAAGGCTAAACATTTGTCAAATAAATATTGGGTAGAAGTAGTAGGATGTGCAGTATATATTCTGAATAGAAGCCCAACAAAGAGTGTCAAGGATTGAATTCCACAAGAATCTTGGAGTCTCAAGAAGCTTGGAGTGAAATTAGGAAATGATAATAAAGTGGATGTAATGGGTGAAAGAGTAATAAATCTTTTTGCAAAAAATGGTGAAAGAATATTTATTCCTGATGTTTATTTTATACCTAGACTAAAGCATAATCTTATGAGTGTTGGATAGTTAGTACATAAATGTTACATAGTATCTTTTATGGATAATGTTTGCACAATACTAGACAAATTTCTAAATGAAAGCTTGATAGAAAAAGTGGAGATGACCAAGAATCAGATGTTCCCTCTTCGAATTCAGTGCATCCAAGGAAAAGAGGAAGCCCACTTCAAAGCCATGGATCTAGACCAATCATGGCTATGGCATTTAAGGTATGGATATTTACATTTTGGAGGTTTGAATTTTTTACAAAATAAAAATATCGTGAAGGGATTACCACCAATAGAACAACCAAAAAGTTCATGTGAGAGTTGCATTCTGGAAAAATAGCATAGAGAGAGCTTTCCAGTAGGAGCTTCATATAGAGCAAGGGTAATATTGGAGCTAGTCCATAGATATTTATGTGGACCAATGCAGACTTCATCATTTGGAGGTAGTTCTTATTTTCTAACCTTCATTGATGATTTTAGCAAAAATAATTGGATATATTTTCTCAAGGAAAAGTCTGAAGCCTTTGGAAAATTTAAATAATTCAAGGCTATGGTTGAAAAACAAAATGGCCTTTACATCAAGGTACTTAGATCAGATAGAGGAGGTGAGTATATGTCTAATGAATTTCAAGATTTTTGCAGATATCATGGCACTAAAATGCAACTGACTACAAGGTACACACCACAGCAGAATGTTGTAGCAGAAAGGAAGAATAGAACAATAATGGAGATGGATAGAAGCATGTTGAAGGCCAAACATTTTTCAAATAAATATTGGGTAGAAGTAGTAGCATGTGCAGTATATATTTTGAATAGAATCCCAATAAAGAGTGTCAAGGATCGAATTCCACAAGAAGCTTGGAGTGGTAAGAAGCATAGTGTACATCATTTTAGAATTTTTGGTTGTATTGCATATTCTCTTATACCATCTAAATTGAGAAGAAAACTTGATGATAGAGGTGAGAAATGCATTTTTATTAGATATAGTGAAGAATCAAAGGCTTATAAGTTGTATAACCCCATTTCAAAGAAAGCGATTATTAGCAGAGATGTGGAATTTAAGGAAGAAGAAGCATGGGATGGAAGAATTGATAAAACCATCACAATTAGAGCACCAATTCCCCAAAATGAAGAATAATCTGAAGAAAAAAAATTTCAAGGTGATCAATCATCTCCACAATCAAGAACAAGCACTCCAATAAGATCACCTAGGAGCTTAGCACAAGGTGAATCATCTAGTCATGCATGTCATCCTACTCCCAATTCACAAGTAAGTGATGAATCAGATCCAACTCTTACCACTTTAAGATCAAAATTTAAAGTTAAGAAAATGAGAAACTTGAATGAGATTTATGATCAAGAAGAAGAGATGTTAGATTTGTGTTCAAATTTGGCCTTTTTCTCTCATGATCCTTTGTATTATGAAAAAGAAGTTAATGGGGAACATTGGATAAAAGCAATGGATGAAGAGATGAATGCCATTGAGAGAAATCAAATATGGTATCTAATTAATCTACCTGAAGGTAAGGATTTCATAGGAGTCAAATGGGCTTGTAAGACCAAATTTAATGTAGAAGGTAAGATCAACAAGCAATTGATTATAATGAAACATTTGCTCCAATTGCTAGACTTGATACTATTAGAATGGTTTTAGCAATAGCTACACAAAATAATTGGAAATTATATCAAATAGATCTCAAATCATCCTTCTTGAATGGTTTTCTAGATGAAGAAGTGTATGTGAAACAACCACCAGGTTATGAAGTGCATGGACATGAAGAAAAAGTCTATAGATTAAAGAAGGCCCTCTATGGTCTCAAGCAAGCACCAAGAGCATGGTATAGTAGGATTGATTCATACATGACAAACAATGGATTTAGTAGAAGCAATAGTGAGCCTACATTGTACACAAAAATCAACAAAGAAGGTTAGATTTTCATTGTGTGTTTGTATGTTGATGATTTAATTTTCACTCGAAATTTGTCTATAGAAAGATTTAAATCAGCAATGAAGAAAGAATTTGAGATGACAATTTTGGGATTAATGAAGTATTTTTTGGGCATTGAAGTTATACAATCAGAGAAGGGAATTTTTATTTCTCAAACTAAATATGCAAAGGATGTGTTAAGGAGGTTTAAGATGTTGAATTGTAAATCAGCACCTACACCAGTTGCTACAGGGATCAAAATTAGCAAAGAAGACAAAGGGCCTAATATTGATTCTACAACATTCAAAAGACTAATTGGTAGTTTGATGTATCTTACAGCTACAAGACCAGATATCATGTATGGGGTCAGCTTAATCTCTAGATTCATGGAGTCACCAAAAGACTCACCTTGGGAAGTTGGAAAGAGGATATTGAGATATGTGGCAGGAATAATAAAATATGGAATTTTATATTCCACAACTAATGATTTTGGTTTGATTGGTTATACTGATAATGATTTTACAGGTAGCATTGATGACAAGAAGAGTACTTTTGGACATGTCTTTCATTTTGGAACATGTGTGGTCACATGGGCATCCAAAAAGCAACCTATAGTGACACTTTCATTAGCTGAAGAAGAGTATGTAGCAGCCACATTAGTAGCATGTCAAGCAAATTAGATGAGGAGAGTATTGACAGATTTATTACAAGCACAGAAGGAGTCAACACCAATCTTTTGTGACAAGAAATCAGCAATTGCATTGTCAAAAAATCATGCTTTTCACAAGAAGAGCAATCAAAATGATACAAGATTTCATTTTATCAGAGAGTTAGTGAACAATGGAGAAATCCATTTGGAGTTCTATAGATGTGAAGACCAATTGGTAGATATATTCATAAAGGTATTAGCAAAAGAGAGTTTTGATTATATAAGACAAATTTAGGCATTGTAAGTGTTGCAGTAGTTAGTGGTAGAAATTAAGGGGGAGTGTTAGAACTTCAATTAATTTCTCCACTCCTTGTTTAGTCTCCATCATGCATGCAGTTTGCATGATCAATTGTTTCAGTTGCAACTCAATTTGCATGGACAACTGTTAGTTAAACATTAGTTTATTTATAGTTTTGTTTGTTTTTTAATTCTATTTATGTGAACCTGATCGCATATTTTGATACAGAGAATTAATAAGATTCAAAAAATTCTTTTTTTATTGTTGTAGCAATCAATTTGTGCATATTATTTTTTTTATATTTTATTTTTCTATGCTCTCACAAAGTGATTGTGTCATTCAACAACTTTGGACCTAGTCTATTAGAATGCATGCCAAAGTAATTGAATTAAATTCATTATTATATATTTATCAACCAATTCAAACATAAACTAACTCCCAATAGTAAATTAACTGCATGGATTGATTAGATGCAGGTGCCGACATGGGTCTGTGCATGTCACCAATAACAACTATGAGCAGTGGGGAATATACACAATTGGAGCAAGTGCCAACCCCATCATCAGAAGTTAAGGCAATCATTTTGTGGCTCCAAATGAGGAGTAAAAGAAGCAAGTGACATGGTGAGATAGCCCAAATGGAAAGAGTTAGTTGTGGAAGTCTGTGAGTGATACCTTTTTTAATAGAGCATACTTTGTTCCATTGGGCTGAGGAAAAGCACTTCCCCTCTACTAAGTAGGCCAACAATTCAAAACTGGTAATGGGAGATTAGTACCCATACTGACTCAGCATGTAGGAGTCCTTGCCTGTAGCCCCTCTAGCCCTTGCTTGTAATTATTCTTGTTCTACTTCAGTCTTTTCTTGTAGATATTGAAGCATTCTTTCCCCAACTCATTCATTCTTAAAAAAAAATAACTTGTTAAATCGTGGAACATTCATGCTCCACTTTACAAATTAATGGAGATAATAGTTCTATCTCAGTTCAGGCATTACATGAGAATCTTAAATATTTTTTTAAGAACATGCCTTAAAAATAATAGTGTAAATTTTCAAAATCTAACAATTACTTTAGCCATTATTTCATGTGGTGAACTTTAGTTAGGGTCTAACAATGAACTTAAAATAATTGACGAGCTAATGGTTTCCTTAAAAATATGATTTGTATTTGAGAGTTTCACATATGACCAATGAATTTCATTTAAGTGAACATTATTTAATAATAGGCCAACCCATTTTAGAATATTTTAATTTTTCTCTACACTAAAGAAGAAATGGTCCAATGCATAATTGCTCTTCATTGTGGTCCACATATTATATTATAATCCATGTGACTACATCATTGATTGAGTTCCTAAATGTTTGATGTAGAGTTTTCTTATGTCTTACATGGTTTTTCCCTTGTTTATTATCCTAAAAATGTTCACCCCCATTAATTGATCATTTGGCCATATTTTGTGAACTTGCATTTGGTCTTCTTCATCCCTAGAGTAGTAAACTCTAACTACACATAAATCTTAACATTTTATCTCTACTCTCATCAACTGAGTTAGCTCAATCAATAATTATAATGTAACCTATATAAAGATTGAAGAAATTATGGTAAACAAATGTGAAGCACCTTAAGCCTTTATTGATCCTTGATCCTCTAAAATAAAATAAAAATAACCAATATTACTTTCTTAGTCCTCTACAATTTAGACTCTAGGACCTCAATGCCTTTTCCACATTTCAGCAATATTTTAGCATCAATTCACATTACACATAGAATGTAGATCCCTACCACAATAAAATAATCAATCATAACACTTTGGTCCACACTTTACAATATAAAATGACCAATCAAAGATGTTGATGCCTTGCAAGATTTGGACACTTTACAACAGTTACAAGTCGTGTTAATCCAATACCTTCTTTGAATCTTAATATAAAGTATGATCTGGGCCCCCAAGACTACATAAGTCACTCTTCTTTAAATGCCACACAAGGCATGCAATATACATTATGATTTTAGAAAAGGTTTGTAAGACTTAGAAGTGAGGTAGAATTATTATTAAATGGAAATACAAATTAATTCAACTACATTTAATAATAATGTAAAATGTAATTACATTTATTCAAATGATACCTTTTGCAAGGAATGACTTTTATCTATGTATATCCCTCTTTTTAGCCTCCCTATCATCGATGATGGAGGAGGGAGGAGAGTGGTAATGGGAAAATAATACCCTAACGTTATAAAATTTATTATCATGTCTTATATAGAAATAAAATACAAAATCATAAATATAACATTTTTCACTTTATTATAATTGCCAAATTTCAAAAATAAATAGACCTGGTCTTGTAATCCACTTTAAAAACAAATAACTCAATACTTTATTAAGTTCAATTTAAATAGAATAGCTAAATAGTAACTATATCATTGCAAACCAAGAAACAAATTTTAGTAGGTAGTCAAACTTGAGAAACTAATTTTAACTATATTCAGTGTCAAAACATATGACTTCCACTCAAAAATTGAATATATTTTCAGTAAAGAAAAAGAAGGGTAAATATAACCATATGACCAAAGAAATATAATAATTAAAAGGAAAAAAGGAAAAAAAAACCAATGAATGAGCCACCACTAATATTATATTATCTTGTAATTTTTGTACACGTGATATAAAGGTGGTGCTAAGCACATATATTTTCAATTCACTTTAGTTATTCTCTATGCAAATCCAGGGGTAAATGCAAGTACTATTTATTTTTTCTAGATGCCATAAACTAACGGTGGCTCTAAATATGTAAATTACATTAGAATGAGTTTTATAAAGTGAAAGAGAGTAAATCAGTGGCCCTACCTCACTCATAAAATGAAATAATGTAAATCAATAGTCACACCTCACTCGAAACCCATGACTATTGAATGAATCTCACATTTTGTGCACTAAGTTTTAAGAAATAAAAACTATATTAGATTTAATAATCCCTTTTTTTATTTCTAGTGTTCCTCTAGAATTTATGCTCTTATTTTATATTCACTTTAATTATTATTCCAAAACATATTTACTTCTAATAAGTATTCCTTAAAATTGAAGTTCCATTTTTTTTAACAAGAATAAATTATATGATTATGAAGATAGGTTCCAATTATGGGTACCTTGTTTTTCAAAGTTTAGTCTATGGAATTTTATTCTGTTCTTAACCCTGAAGTAATTTATCCAAGTGTCAACATATTAGCAACATGAATGAATGGAAAATATAATATAGACTTTGGGTCCTCAATGTGGTTTTCCAGTTCTAACACTCTATTTCAATGTTGATTGACATAGCAAATATAATGTACATCCCTACCAAAATAAAATAATTTATCATAACACCCTGGTCCACACTTGATAATAAAAAATGACCAATCAAATATGTTGATGCCCTACAAGTTTTATACCCCTTTTTGTTAAGTGTAAGTCATGTCAATCGAACTTCTTCTATGCCATGTCCTTCTCAAATGGCATTAATCATGTAATGTATATTTTGACTTTAAATAATGATAGGGAGACTTAGAAGTGAATCAAAATTAGTATTAGATAGAAATAAAAATAAGTTTAACTACCTATCATATCACTAACATCAATTAATAAAAAGGTAAAGGGATGCATTCCTCAGGGCTAAATTTTGTCTATGTCTAGCTCTCTTTTAGACCTCACTATGTCATGTCTATGTAATTTCCATTTACTACTTTTATATCATGACAATCACAAACTTCATCCTGAATTCTCTGAGATGAAATTCAAATTACTACTAATAGTCTTACTACATCCCAACTATTTTCTCTATTTCATGTCTAAAATTAGAACACATTTCATACACACTTGTTATCTAATATCAAAAAAATTCATCCATTTCCATTTGTTATAGAACCTTACATTGCCAAGTCTATGGTTAGATTTAAATGTGAAGGATGGGCTAGATCATTGCCATCCACTGCTAGAAAAGAACTAGAAATTGCATTTTTCAACTAGATTTCCTAAAAACATGTAACAGAATGATTTCTTTTTGTGCAGCGTGAGTGCAAGCTTCAACTATGAGCTTACAAAAAATCACGATAATATATGTCTTCTCTCAGTCATCATATGTCAGCCAAGGGTGGTGTTGTAAAGCATACCACACTAAATTTTGAATTTTTAGTAAAAAAACATTCAAATCATTTGACACTATTTTTTCATTCAACAAAACATGATTGATAAAAAAATAGTATTAAAATCAAAATGAAAAACAAAGGTAACTAAATATATTTATAATATTTTAAAATTAAAATAGTTATCATTATTTTTGAAGTTTATGGACACAAACTAAACTACAACACTAAAATCCTTCAATAGATAAAATAAGGAAATAGAGAAAATACCCAAGGAGAATAACCACCTCAAGCTAGAAGCAAGGGTTATGATAACAAAATCCATATTGGAAAATTTTGAAAACCAATAGAAGACTATCAAGAAATCAAATCCCTCAACTAGAGTAATCACCTAACAAAACAAATCACAACCTAAGAACTAAAATGGCAAGGTGAAGCCCTACCCAAAACTACCAAAAGAAATAAGAAGACATAATTTTGGATTAAAACAAGAACCCAAAAAAATATCACCAAAGTTTCAAATGTAAATCAATAATAAAGATGCATAATATTAGAAAGATTAGATTTATAGTACTTCCACATCTTTCAATAAATCTGCTTTGATGGAATGCAATGGAATTAAAATATAGATTACAACCATGAAGGCATGGAAAATAGCTTTACTGGGTGTTCCTAGAAAGAATTAAATAATTTGATATGATAATATTAAATTCCTTCATATTAGTTCTCATAAATTTTTCTTAGCATGGCTAGCAGATGCAAAAAAGTGTTGTCAATATCCCCTAGATAAGTGATTATGATAGAAGAAGGAAATAAATGTCCTATGTATCTAACATAGTTGGATGCAATTATTGAAATTGAATGTGTGTTGTCACTACCCTTATCCATTATGTTAATAAAATTTATGGGATCTTACTTATAAAATAAAAAGACATCTCACCATAGAGACCACCTGAACTATTTTCATCCTTAGGACCAACTACTATCTATAAAGTTTCTTGTATATTTCAATGTAAGCAATAGAATGGATTCAAATTCAAGCATTGAAACTCAACTCTTACCAAAGGACAAGTACTTAGGTAAAAATAACATGAACAAGGGCATGATAACCCATACATATTACAAGATTTAGGTGATAACAAATTCTATGATATTTATTTCTTCAATATTAGACTTTATAAGTTAATATAATGTAAATGATTTTATAAAATGTATCATCATCTTTTATAGGAGAAAAATCATAGAATTGACATTTTCCTCTTTATTATTGTTATCAATTTCAATATGTGCAAAGTCATCAGAATGTGCAAATTATGGGAATTTGTCGTATGGGTGGCTCCGGTAAAATCACACTTGAAAATAGATTATTTAACCCAAAATGTTCATGTATGTAGAGTTCTAGTTTTTTTTTTCTTATGTTCACGATGATAAAGCCAATAAATTATTGAATAACAATCAAACAAATCTCCTACAAAACCTTGGTGTGAAAGAGATGTCATTTAATAATGTAGATTAAGGAAAGGGATTATTTCAAGCCATTTGAGATCTATGCACATGCTCATTATTTTGGTTGATG
>JARHVA010003838.1:1770000-1787500 GCA_037957365.1 Torreya grandis
ACTCATTTAATGCTCTATATTGACCCCCAGAATGACTCTTAGGACTAAAAAGATATGACCAAGGCTAGATACACATAAAATCAAATCAGATGAGATATGAAATACTTCATGACATTATAATAGGCCCATAAAAACATCTAAAGATCAATTTTTCACCTATAAGTGGCATAATTTGACCTGTAGGGTCAAATTTGGTCAATAAGCCTCTAAACCAAATTTATGGCTCAATAAATTGTATAACATGTATGAAAAATGTACATGGAATAATTAAACCTAATTTTTATCAAAAATTCAAACATGAAGGTGATAAATTCATATATAGGTGAACAATTAGCTCAAATTTTCTTCAATTACCTCAGTGATTAGACCCTATATCTAATATCTTAAACCCTAAACCATGTACCATTTATATTTAAACCTAAAACCTATACCATTTAAATTAAACCATAAGACATAAGCCCTAAACCTAAAACCCTTTTAATTATAGACCTTAAACCCTAAACCAGTCAATTTAGCCCCAATTAACATCCTTTACATAGTAAGAATTAGGTTCATAGGGATGAAATTGGTCAAAATTGCATCACTCATTAAACCAAAGTTGACTTAATTAGCTCAATATATGATGATGTGGGTGATAATTGAGCTCAAAATCACATTCTTTACTCATAGATTTAGGTTCAAGGAGCTCAAATTTTCCTCGATTGCCTTTACAATTGTACCTTGTATACCCTAAAACCTATACCTTAAGCCTTAATCCTTAAAGTTCCTAAACCTTAAAATTTAAACCACAAATAGAAAATATTTAAACCTTAAACCAATCATTTTATCCCAAATTAATATCATTTAGACTAAGAATTAATTTCATAGGGCTCATTTTGGCATAAATCACATTATTGATTTCCCCATTAAACTAATTCACTCAATCTACATGATGACATCCATGGTATAATGACAACCCAAAAACACATTCTATAGTCATAAATGGGTCCAAGTGATTCACATTATCCTCAATTATATTTTTTATTGACCATGTGTACCATAAACCATATATATATTAAAACCTAAGACCTAAACCATAAACCCTAAAAATTATACCCTAAATTATAAACCATAAGCTTTCCCTATTTACCAATCAATTTAATCCTAATTAACATCAATTTTTTTAATAATTATATTCACATGGCATAGAGCGATTAGACAAATTATGTATAGGTCCTTAAACCTAAACCCCATGCACTAATCCCTAATCCCTAAAACATAAATCGTAATCCCTATGCCATAATGCCCACTACATGCTGAAAACATACATTCCTTATGATATAACTTATTTTATCATGAGATGCCATAAAATGCATTTTTTAAACCTATGGCCAAAACTTAGCCTTTAGAGTACCAATGTAGTTATGCATTTGAAGTAAATTGGGTCTATTTCCATCCTGTTCAACCTAATTTCAGGACTATAAAATATGATTTGGGGGTCTATCAACTCTAATTTTCCCCAATCACCATCATGATTGTACTTTATATACCCTAAAAACTATACCCCAAGCCCTAATGCTTAAATTTATTAATCCCTAAACTCTAAACCATAAATATAAACTCTTTTCCCAAATTAACATCATTTAGATGTTAAACCTATCATTTTATCCCAAATTAACATCATTTAGACTAAGAATTATCTTTGTTATTGACACTGTGTACCCTAAACCTAAACCTAAAACATTATACCCAAATGGAAGTTCAATCACAGTATTACAACTCATCACAAGTTACGATATTCATGCATATAACATTCATGCATGCCCCTAATAGTATAAAGAAATAATAAAAAATATTACGGGAGTACCATTTCAATATCAAAAATTATAGATCACATTGTTCAAATTATATGCAAGGTTTTTTTTAGAAGTTCTATGAATATTTGAGTTCGAGGAACATTACTTTCAATCAACATTACATTTGGTCAAACAATTACACATCATAATTCAAAAATGAATGGATGTTGTATTAGTTGCTCAGGATGCACATTACCATTGGTGCAGAACACATTGGAGTTTCATTGAGGCTAGCCATAGAAAAGGGGAGCATGATGGTGATGGACCATGTGTAAAATTATCTATTACAAGGGAGGAGTTCAAATTTGAAAAGGGTGTTCATTTGATGGATGCAAAAACTATGGTTGAATGGTGTAATGAGAACATGTGTCATGATGCTCAACTAAATTATACTATTCATATAAATTTATGGTTAATAGAGAAAAAAAACTTGACAAACAATGTGGATTTTATGACTCTAATGGGTTCAAGTGACACTCCACTCATTTTGTATCTCAAATACAAGATTTTAGACTGTTCATATGAGACACTTGACATATTTATGTTTTACATGTGTGGAATCTATTTGGAATGAGTGTGAGTCATAAGAGTTGGTGGAAGATTGAATTTCTAAACTGCTCATTCTTATCAACACATATCAGGTTCTAATAGCATTGCAACTTATAAATATGATATCATTAGATGACTTTGAACATGTATCTGATCTAGCATAGCTAGGTAGAATATTTTTCATTATGTATACTATATTTTCATTAAATATCTTCATGTTGTCACTAAAAATGATTTTTTTGATAGAGGGAATGTTTTTGTAGTTATTGTAGATGAGGATAAAGAAGAAGGGACTGATTACTACTTATGTTAGTGTGTAGAAAGAAATAAAAAATTGACTTCCCAAGTTATAGATGGAGAAAAGATTGAATATCCCACTGGGTCAGTGGTAGTTACTGAAACTTGATTTTGATGATATCCTATAAAATATTTAGTCAATGGTTGTTTGAAGAGTTTGAAACACATAGGAATATACTACACTATTCAGATTTGATTCTTGCAATGGATATTCAATTACAAAAAATATCATGGGAGACCATTAAATAGGAAACTATGGAAAGTTCAGGAGTTAGACCATGAAGCTATCCTTGATACTATCAAGGTTAGAGAAAATCCTAGTGATTCATTGGATTGAAATATTAAAGCATGTTGACTTTTCAAATGTATATGTAATCAATTTTATGAAATGTATATGTAATCAATTTTATCAAATGTTTTTTATTTTCTAGGTAGTACATATAAATTTTATTTTTAATTACTTACTAACAATTTTTTGTAGGTTAGTGGTGCTAGATAAGATTCAACCTTCACATGGTTAGCACTGTTAATAAAGAATTATATATTATTAAATCTAAGATAAGCTTAGGTTGGACATGATCAAAGATTAGGGTGGATGTAATCAAAGCTCAAGAAATGACTTACTCATTTCATTTTATGGTTATTTGAACTTAAGCTTTAAAAATGCAATTTTTGTATAGGAAGGGTGTTCTTGAGGCTAGAATGGGTGGTGGGTTTGTCCTAGATTTTATCTTCACCCACAATCTCTCGAACATGTTGGAAGTGTCAGTTTTCACTCAAGAAGCATAATAATTAGAGTTTTACAATGACAACTTAAACTTTGACAACATTTGTTGTCAGTGTTTTTGATCTCCAAAATGGTAGTGAAAATGCACTTCCAAATGGATTTAAGCATTGTGGCAGTGTGATAACATGTAATTTTCATATATCGATTTGATTAAAGTGATAGATTCATAGGTGGAGGTCTTATAGGTATAAATGCTAGTCATATCTTAAGAAGTTTCTTGTTCACTAACAAAAAGTTACATTTTTGGACCCATCATGCAACTTTTCTAATGGATTGAACTCAAAGCTTCCACTGGAGTACTCTAGGATGAGATTAGAGGGCTTAAATAAGTAGAGAAGGGATTTGAAGATTCATGTAAATGAATTACAATTTTAATTTTATGCATGTTTGAACATGGGATAAAAAATTGCATGTTTCTTGTATTAGTAAGGGTGTTCTTGAGGTCAAAATGAGTGGTGGGTTTATCAATCAACCATAATGGGAGGCCAAGAACCTAGTATTAGATGTTATTCACCCCCCACCTTTAGACATGTTGGTAGTGTCTATTTTCACTCAAGAAGCATCATAACCAGAGTTATGCAACCATAACTTAAACTTTAACGACATTTGTTGTCAGTGTTTCCACTCTCTAAAATAGTAGTGAAAATTCACTTTCAGGTGGATTTGAACATCATGGTAGTGTGATAACATGTAATTTTCCTATCTAGATGTGATCAAAGTGAAAAATTCATAGGTGGGGGTCCTGAAGGTATAAATTTTAGTTAGAGATCAAGAAGTTTCTTGTTCACTACCAAACAGTTATATTTTTGGACCCATCACTGCATCCTATCTAACAGATTCATCTTGAAGATTTCAACTAAGTGCTCTAGGGTGAGATTATAGGGATTAAAGAGGTAGGGGAAGGATCTTAAAGTTCACATAAATTACTTATAGAAATATTGAGATTAGCCAAACAGGTTATCTCTCTTGATAAAGAATGAAAGTTATCATAGACTAAAGCATTGCATAGTTATTTAGATCCTAATTGGTTTTCCCTGACAATTTAATTACATGAAATTATCATGTGTTTTGAGTGAGGTTTAACTATCAATTTATACTCTTTCACTTTACAAAACCCATCTTACCAATAGGTGTAGGGTATGAAAATCAAACAACTCCCTTGAAGTCAAGGCATGTGTATTATATGGCCACTCTAGTATATGATATCATTTGAAATACCTTGTCATTACCCTTCATCATCATTGTCTAATTGTAATTTATATAGGTGTCAATATATTGGTATGGTTCGTTATCATATCTTAAATCTATCTTATGCTATTTTTTTAATGAGTTGTGCATGTTGTATCTAGCCCTTAAAGCATAATTCAAATTCATATTTAAACCATCCAAGCTAGGGTTTCATATACTGTCATCCCCTTAGGTTCAAATTTTATGGTTTTATGACTGATTTTTTATTATTCCCTTTTCCATAATATATTTTTTCCAAGAACCTTTCAGTCATGATCATTTTATTTACACCCTCTTCTCATAAATTGGTGAACCCATCCATTTTTTAAATGCTTACACATTCTAAGGTTTCTCCCTAGGGTTTGCTTCTATATTTCAGATCTACGTCTTGTGTTGTTTATTTCATTGCTCAATCATAAGCCTTACCTTCATGTTTTTCATGTCTACATATAGTTACAACTAAAAATTATAGACCCACATATCTAACTAATTGAATTGATAGACTAAGTGGTGCTACTTATAATTTCATTCAAATTTCTTTGTGTATTATTTATGTTTCTATGATTTCAAAATGGCTAATTCTAATGACATTTCTTGAGCTGCTAAAATTTATTCAAAAGTTAGTGGTTATGTTTAGAATCTTAATCATGGTGATAATAATAGAGACAATGTTTATGATGATGCAAATGATTTTGACGGTGTATATCCTAATAATGTTAATAAAATTTATAAATTTAGAGATCTAATTCAAAATAATATTGCATTTTTAGTACATATATTTTTAAAATTAAAGGAAGTACAAAATATAATTAGGGATAATGCACCTACACCTTAAAATGCTACACATATTCCCTTGAATGTTTATAATCTACCTATTGGAGACTCTAATTCTACATTTTGTGGTGAGGATATTACTCCTACTAATCCTATGACTAATGTACCACTATGACCTTTTTCTCACTTTTTTATTTCTTGGTCCAAATAATAGTTAAGCTACCAATCATGCATTTACTCATACCAATGTTAATCCTATTATGGATTCCAGACATGATTTAACATCTCAAGATCCATTGATTTAACAATGTAAAGCTCACACAACTATCTTAAGGGACTCACAAGTCTATTCATGTGGTTACCTATAATGACATATTACATAACCCATTGGATCATGAGGCTCCTTTTTCATCCTTTTCTTCTTAATTTTTAATGCGTAAATTTGACTTGTACAAAAGGCACAAATCACATTAGATCCTATTATTCTTCGTGATTTTATTTTACTCATGATAACCAACTCATGACCAAAATTTTCCAAAGAAGTATATAGGAATATGCCTTGAATTAGTTATACACCTTATCTATAGGATCCATGTCTCAGTTTAATTGTTTGGTTAACATATTAATAACTCATTTTTATATGACAATTAGACAAAAGGTTATGTTTTTTCAAATCACTAAACTTTAACAAGGACCTAATGAGATTGTTGTTGACTATATACTTAGATTCAAGACTATGCTTACATATACGTCTCATGAAATCCATTATAGTGAAATGAAAAATGTTTTATACAATAGTTTAATACAACCACTCATTGACAACATTATGTTCATTACTTACCAATATTTAGATAAAAATTTATGTATGCTTTGAAACTATGAGACCAAAATATTAGAGTCCAATATGCTCAAGTATACATCTAATTCTTACCTCTGCTACTTTCACTTGTCAAAGAATGTCAAAATTTAAATATTTGACTAATAATGATCCAAAATTTCAAGAAAAAGTTGAGGCCAAAATTTAAACTCAACTTCAAAAGCACCTAATAGGTTTGTTCTTCCACTTTCTAGCACCCTTTGACAATTTATCAGATTAGTTTAACTTCCTCAAAATTTTGATTGCATTTGCTTATGGTTCCCATTACATTTTTATCTAAATTTTTTTACATCTCAAGTCACAAATCTTAGAGTCAAGACTCCTATAGTTACACCATTGAACCATATAGTACCAAATCATCCACATCCTATGATTTACAACTTGTTGCATCATCTTGTATTAGAACACCTACTAAGTGTTTTAGTATAAATATAATTGATTGAACTATTGAAAATGTTTTTAAGAGGTTTTGGAAGCTCCTCAAGCCCAATATCACCATATATTTCTTTTGGATGATGAATCAAGTTAATACACAGCTTATAATAATTTATCTTCTACTCTTTTCTTTTTTCTTTTTTTTTTTTTCTTTTTTTTTGTGTGTGTGTGTGTGTGTGTGTGTGTGTGTGTGTGTGTGTGTGTGTGTGTGTGTGTGTGTGTGTGTGTGTGTGTGTGTGTGTGTGTGCGTGCGTGTAAGATGGGTTTTGTAAATTGAAAAAATGTAAATCAAAATTTAAACCTCACTCAAAAAACATGACAATGTCAAAAAAATCCATGTAAAGTAATTGTCAAGGTAGACTGATCAGGATCTGAATCACCATGCAATCCTTTAGTCTATGATGGCTTGCATTCTTCAAGAGATAACCTCTTTGCCCAATCTCAAGATTTATTGATAGATTGTATTTGTGTCTAAGTTCGATGTGCAACTCAAATCAGCATTGCAATACCAATGCTCTGGAGATAAGACATTGAGGTTCTAAAGTCCATATTGTAACTTATATTCATCCATGCTAGTAATATACTGGCAACAAGGCCATATAGAACTTATAAATGGTGGAAGATTTCAAATTGAGATGAGCAGGGATGATGAGGGGAATGATAAGCTATTTTATTTGATATCGTATACTAGAGGGCCCATATCATACACATACCCCAAACTCATTGTAGTTTTTGAATTCACATACCCTACACCCAATACAAAGTGGTTTGTAACAATGCAATAGCCTTGATATGGGGGCAATACATATAGGTTATGGAGTTTATCTTTTTGCTTTCATTGCGGTTGAAGTGAGTATCAAAGTTTCTAAAAAATGCCTGCCACATGGATGTATAAGGGGCCATCACTCGTGACACAATGTGAAATCCATGGTAGAGGAGTCACTGGTTCAAACAAAGGGTGGTCGATTGACGATCATTCTTATGTTGTAGGAAGAGTTGGTAGGTTTAATTGTCATGTAGTAGAGGCACAACGTACAGTTAAAAAGGGAATATACTGCACAAATA
This sequence comes from Torreya grandis, assembly GCA_037957365.1. Taxonomy (NCBI): domain Eukaryota; kingdom Viridiplantae; phylum Streptophyta; class Pinopsida; order Cupressales; family Taxaceae; genus Torreya; species Torreya grandis. The sequence continues at coordinate 1,777,847 of JARHVA010003838.1, forward strand.
AAAATAAAACACTTACCAAAAAAAATTACGAAAATAAAATATACAATTCTTCTAGCATTCCTTGCAACTTTGGAGTACTACTAGTTATATCTATTGTTAAAATATGACTTCTATCCATCCCATTTCCCCAAATTTCAAATGTTGAAATAAGAAATATTAAATACTTAAAGGTAGAACTAAATTTGACAGTAAACCTTACCTCTCATACGTAATGTTATGAAAATTATTTCTTCAATATTACACTTCAAATGCTAATGTAATTTATTAAAATCAAATCAAATAAAAATAAAATAAAATAATATATATTATCATTATAACTGTTTATAATTTTTTTACGCCCTACCTAAATTTTGACCTTCCATCTAATAATAATAATAAAAAGTTGTAAATATACCCATTCGGTCAAAGACAATAATTCTAAATCCAAAATAGACAAAAGTCAATAAATGAGCCGCCACTGCTATTATTATATTTTATAAGAGCTGTACACGCAATTCAAAGCCGGCTTCAAGCACATATATTTTCAATTCACGTTAGTTATTCTCTAAGCAATCCCAGAGGCAGATGCAGGTATTATTTCCTTTTTCTGGATGTTAGAAAAAATCAAACTGCTAGATAGAGATAGATAGATAAAGAAGAGGTTTGTGTTATTTTGAAGTGATAAACATCAGGAGGCCACCTGTGAATCGTCCGCGTTCTTCTGTTGCGACGTTGGTATTAAGTTTTGATGAATTCCCTTCATTCATGCACGAGCAGACTTGACGGCGGATCACTGCTATCTGCAGCCGCTTTTTTAAGTGCATATATATACAGTTACCAACCACGGACAATCCAATGCAATAAACAACAACAGTTCTGAAGCCTAGTGAATGTTTTTCAATTAATAGGATTGTTTAAGGCATTTAAAGGTGAAAAGAAAAGTCAGTTTAGCACTCAGTATTATCTCAATGGAACAGAGATTGATTATGGCTGCCTTCATCATGCAGCTAATGATAGTGTTCATGAATTTCCATTTCCAGGCTTCCTTGTCTTCTTCAAGCCCCTCTTATAATGTGATTGATAAGTGTTGGAGAAGATTGGGCACAAAACAGATTGAACCTTGCAGATTGTGGCGTTGGTTTTGGAAGTGCAGCCATGGGAGGCAAAGGAGGAGAGATATACAGTGTCACCAGAGATGATTACGATGCTGAAAATTCGCTGCCTGGAACACTCAGATACGGAGTGACTCGTAATGGTCCTCTAGGGATAGTTTTTGCCAGGGATTTGGAGATAAAGCTTGAGATGCCCTTGTTTGTTACAAGCCACAAGACTATCGACGCAAGGGGGGCAAATGTTCACATCAGCAACGGGCCTTGCATCCGCCTGTTAAATGTGACCAATGTTATCATTCACGGATTAAATATCCACGACTGTAAGCCAAGTTTATCTGCCAATGTTCTCCTCTCAGCATCCACGAGCCTCCATATGGATGGAAACACAGGATGGAGATGCTATTTCTGTTGTCTCTTCACGAGATATATGGATTGATCATAATACACTTTCCAACTGCGCATATGGTCTTGTAGATGTCACTCTTGCTTCCACTGCAGTTACCATTTCTAATAACCGTTTTTCTTTCCATGACAAAGTAAGAAATTAGGAAATTATGAAAATTAAATATCTATACAGATGCATTTATGCGTATTTTCATTGATATTGGACAAATGATTAATTTTTGCCTTCCCAATAAAACAAAAACAAGTGATGCTTCTAGGCCATAGTGATGATTATACTACTGATAAAGACATGAGAGTGACTGTGGCATTTGTAGAATTTTAAAATAAAATTAAATCATAGCCAAATATATGCAATATTCATAATACAGAAGAGATAAGAGTAAAAAAATACTTCTTCAAAAAATTGGAATCATTCTCCTTCTTCTTGAAAATAAAGATCAATTACAATGTATTAATAGAATTGCATGTGAACATGCTTTTCTAATTATTGAATAAAATATTTTAAATTTATCTAAATAATAATTTGCATGTAATAGCAACTAAAACTAACTCTAGCGTTTCTAAGGCTTTATTTTTTCTAAAAAATATATTAACTAAAAATTAACTAACTGTCTAAATTTAGCTCCACAAAAAACTGTTCATGCAAACTAAATTTACACTAATAGTCTAAAAATAGTACTAAGTGAAGTGCACTTCAGCATCACTTTTCAACATACTCCACCTTGATGCTAAGCGGGCTCACAATTCGATCTCTGAGTGTCAAAAATTGATCTGTTTCAACTGCTTTCATGAAGATATCTGCTAATTGTTCTTTAGTGTTGATGTATTTCAATTCTACTACGTTCATCTATACTAAATCTTGGATAAAATGGTGCTTTAAATCAAAATGTTTTGTCCTGCTATGATGGATTGGATTCTTGGCCAATTTAATAGCACTATTATTATCACAAAAAATAACTGTGTGCTGAACTTGAATCTCTCCAATTTCTTCAATAAGTTTTCTAAGCCATAATGCTTGTGTCCCTACTAAAGTGACTACAACATACTCTGCTTCTATAGAAGAAATGGAAACTATACTTTACTTCTTTGAGCTCCAAGTAATCAAATCAGAACCAAAAGAAAAACAATTCCCAGATGTTGACTTTCAGTCATCCAAACTACCTCCCCAATCAGAATCACTTAAACCAACAAGATTGAACATTTTAGAAGTGTAGTAATGAATACCAAAATCTAGAGTGCCTTTCACATACCTCAAAAAAAAATTAGTTGCCTTCATATGTATTTCTGATGGCTCTATGATGTACCTTGAAATAAGTGAAACTGAATAAGCAATATCAGGTCTTGTGTGAGTTAAAAACATTAAACTTCTGACAATACTTCTATAGGTTGTCTCATCAACTCTTTCAGCACCATCATCTCTACACAACACAACTCCATGAGAAACTAGAGTGGAGACTGGTTTACAATCAACCATATCAAGTTTCTTCAACATATCTTTAGCATACTTTGTTTGACAAATAAAAATTTTATTCTCCCTTTGATAAACCTCCATTCCTAAAAAGTATTTCATAAGGCCTAAATCTTTCATCACAAATTCATTCATCATGAAAACTTTGAATTCATCCTTCACCATAGAACTCCTACCCATATACAACAAGTCATCAACATAAAAACTTATGATTAGAATATCATTACCTTCTTGTTTGTAGTAAAGGGTAGGTTCACTCTTACTTCTTTGAAAGCTATTCTCTTGAAAATATCCATCAATCCTAGCATACCATGCTCTTGGTGCTTGTTTGAGGCCATACAAAGCCTTCTTTAACTTGTAGACATGATTTTATTTTCCTTGCACTTCAAAACCTTGTGGCTATTCCACATATACTTCTTCTTCTAAGTACCCATTCAAGAAGGCACTTTTCACATCCATATGATGGATGCTCCAATTCTTTTGAGCTGCTAATGAAATTAGCATTCTAATGGTCTCTTGTCTTGCTACTGGTGCAAATGTCTCTTCATAATCAATGCCATACTTTTGTGTGAAGCCTTTAGCAACTAATCTCTCCTTATGCCTTTCAACACTTCCATCATTGCTATACTTAGTCTTGTGGACCCATTTGGTTCCAATCTTCTTCTTGTCATGTGGAAGCTTTGTAAGCTCCCAAGTGTCATTCCTGTGAATAGAATCCATCTCTTCTTGTATTGCTTGCATCCAAACCTCATTAGTATATGCATCTTCAAAACATGATGGTTTAAAATTAGCCTTGGTAAGTAAATCAAAATTCAGTGTCTCAACTCTTGGATTTTCTTCATGTGCTTGATTTGAACTCCTTTGATAAATGTCACTCAATCTTCTTACCTTCCTTGCAGAACTAGGACTTGAATCTAGACTTACACTTGGAATTGAACAACTAGATGAGGGGTTACTTGGTGGATTTGTAGCACTTGGAATAGAAATATTAGTGGGCTGTCCATGATCAATATCATCCATAGTAACTTCATTTAAAATAGATTTTGACTTCTCCATATGGCCTTTTTGATGACCATAAACTCCCGTTTCATAAAAAAATCACATCTCTTGACACAATAAGCTTATTAGTGAGAGGATTATATAACCTTTAAGCCTTACTTTCCTCACTATATCCAACAAAAATACATGACTCACTTTTGGAATCTAACTTTTGCCTCTTTTGATCAGGAACATGAACATAAGCTAAGCAACCAAAAATTTTGAAATAATTAACATTTTGCTTTTTTTCATGCCAGGCTTCATACAGATTCACCCTGTCAAGTGCACTAGTGCGACTCCAATTGACAATATATACTAGTGTATCAACTACATCTCCCCAAAAAGAATTACTTAATCCCTTTATTTGTAGCATGCTTCATGCCATCTCCACCACTGTACAATTCTTCCTTTTAGCTACACCATTTTGTTGAGGTGTGTATGCAGTGGTGAATTATCTTCTAATTTCATGCATATCACAATAACCTTGAAAGGATTTTGAACAAAATTCTCCTCCATGATCAGTCCTTAAGCATTTGATTTTTCACCCTTTGTCATTTTCTACAAGGGATCTTAGCCTCTTGAATGTCTCAAGAGCTTCACCTTTGGTCTTCAAAAAATAAACCCAACACTGTCGTGAGTAATCATCAATAAAAGTAATGAAATATGATGACTTACCCAAACTCTTTTTCTACATAGGACCACAAATGTCTGAATGAACTAACTGGAGTGGATAATGGGCCCTCCATGCATTGCCTTTTGGAAATTTCTCTCTTGCATGTTTTCCTTTAGCACATCTTTCACAAACTTTCTTGTGATCTTCAACCTTAGGTAAACCAAAAACTAATGCTTTTGATGTTAAAATTTTCAAACTATGGAAATTTAAATGCCCATACCTGAGATGCCACAACCAACTTGTATCCTCATATGCCATATTGACAAGGTTCTTGTTATGTTCACCAAACTTCAATGGAAACATCCTATTCTTTTTCATAGGCACAACTGTTACCACCATATTTCCTTGATTCTTATCATAAATTATACATTGTTGATTTTCAAATACAACTTTATAATTCTTTTCACATAATTGTCCAACACTCAACAAATTATGCTTTAAATTTGGAGTGTAATAAATGTCTTTAACACTCTTCATACCTTCTTTTGTATGGACTTTCATAGCTCCTTTTGAATCAACCTCCAATGATTTTTCATCACCAAGTTTTATCTTGGATTTAAAACTTTCATCCATTATAGAAAAAAAAAATCATTCTCTAACGTGTGGTTAGAACATCCCAAATATAAATACCAAACATCTTTAGAAATATTTTCAGCTTTATCATATGATAAAAATAAATTATCTGGAGGATTTTCATCACCTTTTTGAGCATAATGAATGCTTTTACCATTATTACCTTATTTTAATCTACACTCATAATTAAAGTGGCCATACCTGTTACAATGATATCACTGGATATTTCTTTTATCAAATCGGCCTCTACCTCTTCCTTTGAAACCACCTCTGCCTCCATTTCCTCTTGAGTAATTTTGATTTTGACCTCTACCTTGGCCTTGATTACTTTTGATGCTACTATTGGCATCTTCATTCTTTGTGATTTGTAATTTGGAAGAAATAGTTTTCTCATCACTTTCTCCAAATGAATCTCTCAATCTTTCTTCATGAGACATCAAAGATCCAACTAGATGATCAAATTGAAGGGTAGAAAAATTCTTGCTTTCTTCTATGATTATGGCAACATGGTTCCACCTTGGTGTGAGAGTCTTCAACACCTTTTTGATCACAACCTCATTGTTCACAATTTCAGCAAATGTAGCCATCTTATTGACCACATCTTTTACTCTGACACAATAGGTACTCACACTTTCAGCTTCTTACATCTTTAAATTCTCAAATTCTCTCTTCAATGTCTGTAACTTGACAACTTTGACTTGATCACTACCTTGGTAAGCTTCTTTTAGATTCTTCCAAGCATCCTCTGCTATATTTGCTCCTATAATTCATGGAAATAGGCTCTTATCTAGAGCTATTTGAATATGAAATAAGGCTTGAGCATTCTTCTTCTTAGCCTCCTTTTAGCTATTTTATCATTTTTTGTGAGGGCATTTCAATCAGTTGGCTCTGCATTCCCTGATTCAATAATCTCTCATAAAACTTTTCCTATAAAAAAAAGTCATCATTTTGATACACCAATAATCATACTCATTTCCATCAAATTTTGGAATGGGCAAGGAGTTAGAATTTGACATGATAATTTTTTTGGCAAAATTCCAACTACTAAATCTTTAGTCCAAAAGAAAAATACTTGCTCTGATACCAAATGTAGAATTTTTAAATAAAATTAAATCATAGACAAATACATGCAATATTCATAATAAAGAAGAGATAAGAGTAAAAAAAATACTTCTTCAAAAAATTGGAATCATTCTCCTTCTTCTTTTTGAAAATAAAGATCAATTACAATGTATTAATAGAATTGCATGTGAACATGCTTTTCTAATTATTGAACAAAATATTTTAAATTTATCTAACTAATAATTTGCATGTAATAGCAATTAAAACTAACTCTAGCCTTTCTAAGGCTCTATTTTTTCTAAAAAATATATTAACTAAAAATTAACTAATTGTCTAAATTTAGCTCCATAAAAAACTATTCATGCAAACTAAATTTACACTAATAGACTAAAAATAGAACTAAGTGAACTGCACTTCAGCATCACTTTTCAACAACATTCAATAACTTTAGACCTGGCCTATTAGAACGCATGCCAATGTAATCAAATTAAATTCATTATTATATATTTCTCAACCAATTCAAACATAAACTAACTCCCAACAATAAATAACTACATGGATTGATTATATGCAAGTGCCAACATGGGTACAATAGTTCTATGAGTGATACCTTTTCCAAACAAGGAGTGAAAGAAGCAAGTGACATGGCGAGAGAGCCCAGGGGGAAAGAGTTGGTTGTGGAAGTCTGTGAGTGATACCTTTTTTAATGGAGCATACTTTGTTCCATCAGGCTGAGGAAAAGCACTTCCCCTCTACCAAGCAGGCTAACAATTCAAAACCGGTAATGGAAGATTAGTACCCATATTGACTTAGCATGCGAGATTCCTTGCCTGTAGCCCCTCTGGTCCTTGCCTATAATTATTCTTGTTCTACTTTAGTGATTTATTATAGATACTGAGGCATTATTTCCCCAACTCATTCATTCTTAAAAAAATTTAACTTGTTAAATCATGGAACATTCATGCTCCACTTTACAAATTAATGAAGACAATAGTTCTATCTTAGCTTGGGTGTTACATGAGAATCTTAAATATTTTTTTAAGAACATGCCTTAAAAATAATAGTGTAAAATTTCAAAATCTAACAATTACTTTAGCCATTATTTCATGTGGTAAACTTTAGTTAGGGTCTAACAATGAGCTTAAAATAATTGACGAGCTAATGGTTTCCTTAAAAAAATGATTTGTATTTGAGAGTTTCACATATGACCAATGAATTTCATTTAAGTGAACATTATTTAATTATACGCCGACCCATTTTAGAATATTTTAATTTTTCTCTACACTAAAGAAGAATTGGTCCAATGCATAATTGCTCTTCATTTTGGTCCACATATTACATTATAATTCATGTGACTACATCATCGATTGAGTTCCTAAATGATCAATTAGAGTTTTCTTATGTCATGCATGGTTTTTTCCTTGTTTATTATCCTAAAAATGTTCACCCCCATTAATTGATCATTTGGCCACATTTTGTGAACTTGCATTAGGTCTTCTTTATCCCTAGAGTAGTAAACTCTAACTAGGCGTAAATCTTAACATTTTATCTCTACCCTCATCAACTGAGTTAGCTCAATCAATAATTGTAAATGTAACATGTATAAAGAGTGAAGCAATTATGGTAAACAAAGGTAAAACGCCTTAAGCCTTTATTGATCCTCTAAAATAAGATAAGAATAACCAATATTACTTTCTTAGTCCTCTACAATATAGACTCTAGGACCTCAATGCCTTTTCCACATTTCATCAATATTTTAGCATCAATTCACATTACACATAGAATGTAGATCCCTACCACAACAAAATAATCAATCATAATACTTTGGTCCACACTTTACAATATAAAATGACCAATCAAAGATGTTGATGCCCTGCAAGCTTTGGACACTTTACAACAGTTACAAGTCATGTTAATCCAATACCTACTTTGAATCTTAATATAAAGTATGATTTGGGCCCCCAAGACCACATAAGTCACTCTTCTTTAAATGCCACACAAGGCATGCAACATACATTATGATTTTAGAAAAGGTTTGTAAGACTTAGAAGTGTGGTAGAATTATTATTAAATGAAAATAAAAATTAATTGAACCACATTTAATAAGAAGGTAAAATGTAATTACATTTATTCAAATCATACCTTCTGCAAGGAATGAGTTTTGTCTATGTCTATCCCTCTTTTTAGCCTCACTATCATCGATGATGGAGGAGGGAGGAGAGTGGTAATGTAAAAATAATACCCTAACATTATAAAAGTTATTATCATGTCTTTTTATAAAAATAAAATACAAACTCATAAAAATAACATTTTCCACTTTATTATAATTGCCAAATTTCAAACATAAATAGTCATGGTCTTGTGATCCACTTTAAAAACAAATAATGTAATAATTTATTAAGTTCAATTTAAATAGAATAGCTAAGTAGTAACTATATCATTGCAAACCAAGCAATGAAGTTTAGTAGGTAGTCAAACTCAAGAAACTAATTTTAGCTATATTCAGTGTCAAAACATATGACTTCCACTCAAAAATTGAATATATTTTTTAGTAAAGAAAAAGAAGGGTAAATATAACCATATGACCAAAGAAATATAATCATTAAAATTAAAAAGGAAAAAAACCAATGAATGAGCCACCACTAATATTATATTATCTTGTAATTTTTGTACACATGATGAAAAGGTGGTGCTAAGCACATATATTTTCAATTCACTTTAGAATATTCTCTATGCAAATCCAGAGGTAAATACAATTACTATTTATTTTTTCTAGATGCCATAAACTAATAGTGGCTCTAAATATGTAAGTTACATTGGAATGGTTTTTATCAAGTGAAAGAGAGTAAATCAGTGGCCCTACCTCACTCATAACATGAAATAATGTAAATCAATAGTCGCACCTCACTCGAAACCCATGACTATTGAATGCATCTCACATTTTGTGCACTAAACTTTAAGAACAAAATTATATTAGATTTAATAATCCCACATTTTTTTACTAGTGTTCCTCTAGACTTTATGCTCTTATTTTATATTCACTTTAATGATTATTCCAAAACATTGTTACTTCTAATAAGTATTCCTTAAAATTGAAGTTCCACTTTTGTTAGCAAGAATAAATTATATGATTATGGAGATAGGTTCCAATTATGGATACCTTGTTTTTCAAAGGTTAGTCTATGGAATTTTAATGTGTTCTTAACCCTGAAGTAATTTCTCCAAGTGTCAACATATTAGCAACATGAATGAATGCAAAATATATATAAACTTTGGGTCCTCAATGTGGTTTTCCAGTTCCAACACTCTATTTCAATGTTGATTCACATAGCAAATAGAATGTG
>JARHVA010003838.1:1797500-1805000 GCA_037957365.1 Torreya grandis
CTATGAATTTTTCACTTTTATCACATCTAGATAGGAAAATAACATGTTATCATACTATCATGATGTTCAAATCCACCCGAAAGTGCATTTTCACTACCGTTCTAGAGAGTGGAAACACTAACAACAAATGTTGTTAAAGTTTAAGTTATGGTTGCATAACTCTAGTTATGATGATTCTTGAGTGAAAATAGACACTACCAACATGTATAAAGGTGGGGGGTGAATAACATCTAATAATAGGTTCTTGGCCTCCCATCAGGGCCGATTGATAAACCCACCACTCATTCTGACCTCAAGAATACCCTTACTAATACAAGAAACATGTAATTTTTTATCCCATGTTCAAACATGCATAAAATTAAAATTGTAAGTCATTTACATGAATCTTCAAATCCCTTCTCTACCTATTTAAGCCCTCTAATCTCATCCTAGAGTACTAAGGTGGAAGCTTTGAGTTCAATCCATTAGAAAATTTGCAGTGATGGGTCCAAAAATGTAACTTTTTTTTAGAGAACAAGCAACTTCTTAAGATCCAACTAGCATTTATACCTATAAGACCTCCACATATGAATATGTCACTTTGATCAAATTGATATAGGCAAATTACATGTTATCACACTGTCGCAATGCTCAAATCCATCTGAAAGTGCATTTTCACTATAATTTTGCAGATCAAAAACACTGACAACAAATGTTGTCAATGTTTAAGTTGTCATTGTAGAACTCTACTTATTATGCTTCTTGATTGTAAACTGACACTTCCAACATGTTTGAGGGATGGTGGGTGAAGATAACATCTAGGACAAACCCACCACCCATTCTAGCCTCAAGAACACCCTTCCTAATATAAAAATTGCATTTTTAAAGCTTAAGTTCAAATAACCATAAAATGAAATGAGTAAGTCATTTATTGATATTTGATCACATCTAACCTAAGCTTTGATCATGTCCAACCTAAGCTTATCTTATCTTTAATAATATATAATTCTTTACTAACAGTGTTAACCATATGAAGGTGGGATCTTATCTAGCACCACTAACCTACAAAAAATTGTTAGTAAGTAATTAAAAATGAAATTTATGTGTACTACCTAGAAAATAAAAAACATTTGATAAAATTGATTACATATAAATTTGAAAAGTCAACATGCTTTCATATTTCAATCCAATGAACCACTAGGATTTTTTCTAACCTTGATAGTATCAAGAATAGCTTCATGGTCTAACTCCTAAACTTTCCATAGTTTCCTATTTAATGGCCTCCCATGATATTTTAAAATTGAATACCCATTGCAAGAATCAAATCTGAATAGTGTAGTATATTCCTATGTGTTTCAAACTCTTCAAACAACCACTAACTGAATATTTTATAGGATATCATCAAAACCAAGTTTCAGTGACTACCACTAACCCAGTGGGATATTCAATGTTTTCTCCATCTATAACTGGGGAAGTCAATTTTTTATTTCTCTCTACACACTAACATAAGTAATAATCAGTCCCTTATTCATTATCCTCATCTACAATAATTGCAAAAACATTCCCTGTATCAAAAAAAATCATTTTTAGTGACAACATGAAGATATATAATGAAAATAAAATATGCATAATGAAAAATATTTTACCTAGCTATGATAGATCAGATACATGGTCAAAGTCATCTGATGATATCATATTTATAAGTTACAATGCTATTAGAACCAGATATGTGTTGATAGGAATTAGTAGTTTGGAACTTCAATCATCCACCCACTCTTATGACTCACACTCATTCCAAATAGATTCCGCACATGTAAAACATAAATATGTCAAGTGTCTCATATGAACAGTCTAAAATCTTGTATTTGAGATAAAAAAATGAGTGGAGTGTCACTTGAACCTGTTAGAGTCATAAAATCCTCATAGTTTGTCAATTTTTATTTCTTTATTAACCATAAATTTCTATGAATAGTATAATTTATTTGAGCATCATGACACATGTTCTCATTACACCATTCAACCATAGTTTTTTCATCTATCAAATGAGCACCCTCTTCAAATTTGAACTCCTCCCTTGTAATAGATAATTTTACACATGATACATTACCATCATGCTCCCCATTTCCATGGCTAGCCTCATTGAAACTCTAATGTGTTATACACCAATGGTAATGTGCATCCTAAACAACTAATAAAACATCCATTCATTTTTGAATTGTGATGTGTACTTGTCTGACCAAATGTAATGTTGATTGAAAGTAATGTTCCTCTGACTCAAATGTTCATAGAACTTCTAAAAACAATCTTACATATAATTTGAACAATGTGATTTATAATTTTTGATATGGAAATGGTATTCCCGTAATATTTTTTTACTTCTTTTTACTATCAGGGGCATGTGTGAATGCTATATGCATGAATATCGCAACTTGTGATGAGTTGTAATACTGTGATTGAACTTCCATTTGGGGTTTAAATGTGTAATTTTTAGCAAACTAACTTATTGAAATAATTTAACCAAGTGACAATGTATCCTTGCTTATTTTGAAATGTTCATCCAACTATCTATCCTTATGTGTGTGCCTTGTATACTTATAAATAATCTTCTCACTAAATTTAACCAAAAATTCAAAAATAGGTATATTTTTTGTAACAATCTCACACCTTTTAGATTATTTTCCATATTTTACTTGATATGTCACTGATTTATATTTGCTTAAAACAACCAATTCCTATCCAACTGCACTTGTAATATCCTTATGGACACATTTTTAAATTTTGGTAATCCATCACAAATGCTGTAATTTGTAGTTAAACATGATTTATTGTAAAATAATTATTCATCTGATCTTTTGAAAAAGATAGTTGGAATAAATTCTCTAGCTGATTTTGGTGGCAATTCAATGCCACACTACTAAAAAATGTTGTTAGTATGCAAACTATAATGAATATGGAAAAAAACATCATAGTGCATTAAAAGTTCAACATGGTGCCTATAACAACAAGTGGTGTGTGTGTGATTTATTTTAATATAAAAATGTTTTACCATCTCAAAATATCTTTTATAAATAGAAATTTATGGATTTTTTTCCAAAAATTTAGAGTAAAATTGTGTTTTAGTCATATCCAATAAATTTTATGGATACAATTTACATGAACGATAACCAACTCTTCTTTTCACAATGTCTCTTGAATTAGGTGAAACTCTTGTATTATCTTTCCAAAATTGAGAAACTATTTGAGAGTATCGACTATATCCTTTTCTTTGTGAAAGTTTACTAGAGAATGCCCAGAGCTCATTAGTGTTAGGTTCATTACGTCTTTCATGTCTTTCAATTTATTTCATTATTATTTTTCTTTGTATGTTAAGTGTTCATCTTTTTTTTAAACATTCATTTTTTCCCTATTTTTTCACTTACTACAAAAGTTATAAGTATACACTAGGCAACATTATAATCTTTGGTGCATGATTTTGGGCCTACATTATGATATGCATCATGTATATTTTCAACAATTTCATTATTTTCATCATCCATATTAGATGTTCTTAGTCTTACTGTGTACATTATAGGTCTCATCTTAATAAATTTTATCAATGAAATAAATAATTGACATCTTTGTCTATCATACTCCAAATTATAAAAGAAAGTATCCCAATTTTGATGAGCTAGTCTTTTTGAATGATGATCAAACATTTTTTTATGCATTGGTTCTAAAATATGTTCATTAACTTCAATTAAGTACTTGTCTTTTCTACACATAATTCCTAGAGGTGTTGGTAATGGTGGAATTTGTTGAGAGGGTGTTTCAAAATCATTATTACTTTCATTATTTAGAGGTGGGATGACATTTTTTCATTCTTAATTTTTTCATTATATGTTTTCATGAAAATTTATTGATGGTTAAATTCATCATTATTTGTTTCCATCAAATTTTCTTCATTCATGGGGGGTGAAGCATCATACATAGATTAATCATCAAAAAAATCAAAAACTTGGAACTTTGAATGTGGTCTTCCAACATTAACTATTTCATTATTTTCAATTTCATTATTATTCATTTCATTATGGTCAATTTCAACATTATTCAATTGATTACGGTCAATTTCATCATTATTTAATTAAATATTGTCAATTGGTTCATTATCTATGGTATTTGGTTCATCAAGATTAGGGTTTGTACCTTATCTACCATGAAGTTTTTACATTTGTATCTTATATTTTTATCTCAAATCTTATAATTACTCTAGTGTTTTATTATTCATCATCTTCCTCTTTGAATGTGATATGTCACCCATTAGAAGGGACAATTGATAACTTTTCAATGGTGCAGTCAAGTACACAAGCACTGTAGATCTCAGAAAAGTATGTAGAGAATGTTTGTGAGGACAAAATTCTTGATTTACGTAAAAAATAATCATTGAGAAGTGACATTAGTCTAAAATAATAATAATGTGATTGTGTTATATAACATGATCATGTTATTAAATAACAAAATTGTTTTATGTGTTGTATAAGGTTTTGTTCTATCCAATGCACCCTAAAGCTTATTTTAATAATAATGAGATTATGTTATGTAATAACGTGATCACCTTTTTACTAATATAAGCTTTAGGGTTAGTAATTAGAAATGAGACCCAAGTGTTACCTATATTAAGAATAACATGATCATGTTATTAAATAATGTGATCACATTATACTTAATATAGATAAGGGATTAGGGATTAGGGATAAGTGATTATGATAGAAGAAGGAAACAAATGTCCTATGCATCTAACATAGCTGGATGCAATTGTTGAAATTGAATGTGTGTTTCACTACCCTTAGCCATTATATTAATAAAATTTATTGGATCCTACATATAAAAGAAAAAGACCTCTCACCATAGAGACCAGCTAAACTATTTTCATCCTTAGGACCAACTACTATCTATAAAGTTTCTTGTATATTTTAATGTAAGCACTAGAATGGATTCAATTTCAAGCATCGAAACTCAAATCTTTCCAAAGGACAAGTACTAAGGGACAAATAATATGAATAAGGGCATGATAACCCATACATATTAATAGATTTAGGTGATAAAAAATTCTATGATACTTATTTCTTCAATATTAGACTTTATAAGTTAATATAATGTAAATAATTTTATAAAATGTATCATCATCTTTTATAAGAGAAAAAATTATAGAAATGAATTTTTCCTCTTTATTATTTTTATCAATTTCAATATGTGCAAAGTCATCAGAATGTAAAAATGATGGGAATTTTTGGTATGGGTGGCTCAAGTAAAATCACACTTGAAAAAGGATTATTTAACCTGAAATGTTCATCTATGCAGAGTTCTAGTTTTTTTTTATGATCATGATGATAAATCCAATAAATTATTGAATAACAATCAAATAAATGTCCTACAAGACCTTGGTGTGAAAGAGATGTCATTTAATAATGTAGATTAAGGAAAGGGATTCTTTCAAGCCATTTGAGATCTATGCACATGTTCATTATTTTGGTTGATGTGGATAGTATGAATCAATTAGATGCGTCTATTACCTTCCATGGAAATCTTTAGATGAGATAGTTTTATCATTGTTATAATACAAGAAATGGAAGTTATTAGATGTTAATCAAGTATCTCCTCAATTTCTAAAATGAGAACAACAAATCAGTTTCATATAAATCATCTCTTTTATTGGCATGTTTTTATATAACCTTCACCACTTGCTAGATATGAATATGTTGAACAATTATTAGCTACTTGTAATGGATTGACATTATCACTTAAGGTATATGAAGGAATTTGTATGGAAACTCCTCCAACACTTTTTAGGAGTCCTAACTAAACAATATTTCTTGAATATTTCCCACCATCATCATATAGAGGTAAAAATTAAGCTATGATGCTTTATATGAGGAATAAAAAGCAATGTTCTTGGATATAATGTGTTTCTTCACTAGAAGAGACAATTTTTTTACCATTATAATGTGGGATGGATCAGGATGGAGTGGTCTCTAGAGTTGCAAAATGCTTGTGAGTAAGTTTCTTGTTGAGATAGATGATTACATTTGTATAAGAGTGCATGATCACTTGAGGGGCATGGTAAGATAAATTATAACAAGTTAGTCACCCCATTGTATTTGGTATAAAGAGAAGATTATATATTTTTAGAAATAGGGGGAGGTGAGGAATTTGATACTTGGTTTACTAGGTAATCACAATTATGACCTCCATGATTTATTAAAAAAAACATCTTGTTTTTAATTTTTTATATTCAAGAAAAATCCAAATTTGAGGAATGACATTGAGCACACTATAATGTGATCTTTCTCACGTTCTTGTTTTATCCTAGCATATGAATCTCATCATAAATACAATCACTAGCATAGGGTTTTGTGGCCTCAAAATCACACATTTCCCCTTGGAATAAATGTTTTTATTTTTTAGGATATTATCTAGATAAATAAATTGCCACATTATCAACAGAGTTGGATAGGTGTTGCTAGTTTGAATATCCTCATAGAAATATTCCATCATGGCCACCATTGAAAAATTTAATAGTTTTGGAGGTTTATCGCTCTGATCACTTAGAATATTTATGGAAGGATGGAAAGGATGTGAGTGCACACACACACACACACACACACACACACACACACACACACACACACACACACACACACACATATATATATATATATATATATATATATATATATATATATATATATATATATATATATATATATATATATATATATATATATATATATATATATATATATAAGGATATTATCTAAATAAATAAATTGCCACATTATGAATAGAGTTGGATAGGCATTGCTAGTCTTGATTTCCTCATAAAAATATTCCATCATGGCCACCATTGACAAATTTAATAGTTTTGGAGGTTTATCACCCTGATCACTTAGAATAATTATGGAAAGATGGAGAGGATGTGAGTGTGTGTACACATCCACAGAGATGTGTGTGTGTGTGTGTGTGTGTGTGTGTGTGTGTGTATACACACATACATACATACATATGTATACATATATACACATATACACATACATACATACATATCTTTATGGATGTGTATATGTATGCATATATATGTATATATACACATATATATGTGTATGTATATATGTATACACACACAGATATATATATATATATATATATAATATATATATATATATATATATATATATATATATATATATATATATATATATATATATAAATATATATATATATATATATATAAATATATATATATATATATATATATATATGTACACATATATGTATATACATATATATATGTATGTGTATATGTGTGTATTTATATATACACATATATAATATATAATATATTGCACACACACACACACACACACACACATGTATACATATACATATATATGTATACATACATTATATATATATATATATATATATATATATATATATATATATATATATATATATATATATATATATATATATATATATATATAT